>CM023456.1:16429629-16489574 GCA_013339765.2 Haemaphysalis longicornis
ATCATTTGTCACATCAAAGCAACACCGTTGCACTCCTAATTAACCGGGTACGAGGAGCCATTATTTCTGGCTCATGCATTCGCGGGAACAAAAAACGGTCGCAAGGTAGCGCCATTACCGTTGTCATCTTCATTATCAATGTGCAGTATGGTCAGATCGATCATGATCTACTGAGTCCCGCGGTGCTCCATCGATGAGGTACCCTGCGAATGGAGGGAACTTGGTCAACACGGGACGCACCGGCTGCCCCGCTGGGCGTTCTCAATATGTTGTGAAAAGCGGAAAAACCGCAAAGGCCATATTTTGACGCTCTAAAGATTATGGGTACACAACAATAAGTTCATCGAGGATGTGAGAGGAACCCTTTTAATGCATCCTTCTTCTTGTGCTCGATTTTGCAGGGTAATACGCTCATACATTTTTAACATGCATTCAATCAACTGATGAGCAGCTTGCATATACTCTGTTCTTCAGGATCTGTAATTAGACTGACCGACCGCCTTTTAATGAGCCCTCGT
This sequence comes from Haemaphysalis longicornis, assembly GCA_013339765.2. Classification (NCBI taxonomy): domain Eukaryota; kingdom Metazoa; phylum Arthropoda; class Arachnida; order Ixodida; family Ixodidae; genus Haemaphysalis; species Haemaphysalis longicornis. The sequence continues at coordinate 16,430,148 of CM023456.1, forward strand.
GTAGCTAAAAAAATGCGGCGCTGAAGTTGGTCGTTATTTTAAAGAGGAAGCAAAAATCAAGAAGTAAATTAGAAGTTTGGCGAGCGTGACAGGATAAAAGCGCCAATGAATTGAAAAAAAAATGGTTGTGGCTTAGCTCAGCTAATCGCTTGGTTAAACCTTGATGTAGCTGTATTGCCTGACCACGGCCTCAAGGTCGTTCGGTCCCGTGAGGAGGCACGGCATCGCTTTCATTCTCGGCGAACCCGGCGTTCCTCTTTCACATGCGGCGCAAGATGAGTCACGTGCACGACCTATCGGCACATGAGGGGAAGGCGGCGGCTTTGCTCGGCTGCCGATCAGGTGAGCAGCCGCTGCCGCCGCCACTAAGTCCCAGCGCTAAGTCGCAGCGCAGCTTGTGCGCAGCGCCGACAGCGGGCTCGCCGAATTAACGCGATGCGCTGCGAGGTGTGTGTCGCCGGTGGTGTGTCTCCAGTCCATAAGGTTAACTTCGCGTCCTCCGCGAAACCGCTGGACGAAAGCAGTACAGCTTTGCTTCAAAAAAAAAAAAAAAAAAAAAAAAAAGCTAAGACGCTCCCACGCTCTTTTCATGATTGCCGATAGATTGGGGGACGAAGATGGGAAAGAGTAGTGTCACTAGATAAACTACAGAGTACCGTCACTGAGGCACGCAAGTGAGCAACAGCGGCCATTTTGGTGTTTATCAGTGTTGTTTAGACTGCACTTCTGCGGCCTCACCGCTTCGGACACACTTCTGCAGCCGAAATGCTGCGAAGCGCGTTATCTTTGATTCACGTTCGGAACGACGGTCAGTCTGCGCAGCCGCAGAGCAGGGCTGACAAGCTGAGAATACCACAGTTGACCGACAAAACGCATAAGCAACAAAATGGCGGTGCCATGAACCGTCGCAGTGCAAACAAATGTCACGTGGTGCGAACTGACCAATTTTCACGGCGGCGGCACGGAACAATAGGAGAAAAGAGTGCCGATACTCTGTAACCTTATCTAGTGACACTAGGAAAGAGCTTGTGCTCAGTAAAGTACGCGGAAAAATTGAAGCGAACAGGGTGCGCCACAGTGGAAGTGAAGATGCCCTCCTGTCCTTTTTTTTTTGTTGTTGTTGTTGTCTTCTAGAAAATTGTCGCTGCCACCGTCATTCCTTCGATTCGATTCGTTCCACCCGAATGCTCCTGTGATTTCTTTATACTCAAAATGGGCCCCCGTTTTGTGCTCCTCGCCTTTCTTTTTTACAGCGGTCGTTATTTAAGGCGTATTTTTTTTTTTTTTTGAGCAAACAGCTCAAGAGAAATCAATTTTTCGGCTCCCTTTATTTGCTTCTGTCTGCTTTTATAGCATCGCAAGGGCGAAAATGGGGAGAGAATATTCGGCACATCAGTTCTACGACTTTTGTTTGAGGATGCGGCTAGCAGGGTAAACCGGGCGGGCAAGAGAGACTTCCAATCCTTGAATACACTTATAAACCACATGCGTCGCTCCTCCCCAGGGGTCACGTTAGTGGAGATCGGCCGGGATTTTTTTTTTTGCTTCTGTCAAAGCCGCACCTTCGAATCGCACGTGTCCCGGACGCCCAGCCTGGCCTCCTTCTGTCGCAAACCTTCCCTCGTTTCCCTTGCGTTCTGCAGTTCAATTTGCTTTCCTTGTGTAATAAGGTGACACGCACAATCCCGCTCCCTTTTCCCCAATCGCCCTTCCATTCTCCCTGCTTTGTACTGCTTTCCTTAACAAGCGCGCGGTGTTGGTTCGGTTTAGTGGACTTTTTTTACTGTCCTTCTCGCGCGGGTCAAGTCTCTCGACTGCCGCACTTCGTCGTCTCTGCGCGGAACTGCTTAGCAGCAGGACTCCAGAGCCTCCTTCTAATCAACTTCTCCTCTTAAGAGTACTTCTTTTGTGTTGCCACACTCTATTATGTTGCACTAGCTTAACTCATTGTCTTCCACTTTGGCGGGTTTGGTCTGTGCATAGGGGGATTTGGTATTTTTGCCCTTCTTATTCTGCCTACACTGCGTTTAAGCTCGCACCCTTGTTCGATGGCCTTCTCTATTTCTTCCCTCTTTCTTCACGTCCCACCGTGAACTTTGTTAATCGGTGTATTTTCCTTGCGCTTAGGTTTTTTTGTCGTTAATAGAGATTCGAAGCTTGCTGCTTTTTGGTGCCGCTCCGGGTTTGAACGGGCGGGTGAATGGTCTGCATTGTGTCATTCCCGATCGGCTTTTTAGCTCAGGTACTCAGGTAACAACAATAACAGTGACAAAAACAACAACAGCAGCAGCAGCACCACCACCACCAGCAGCAGCAGCAACAACAACAATGAAGAGACATATCGAAATTCGTTTGCGAAAGTTGTATCGAGCGCAAGCTGCGGTTTGTGCAGTTCGCGCAATATTGTTTATAGAGCGGACAGGCGATCGCAAATAAATGTTGCAACACGTGGATTATTAGAGCTTAGAGGCATAAACTAGTTTGAAGGCATTGAATTAAATGCTTCGAAAGAAAGAAAATTAGCGGTGACACCACCACATGTTGGAGGTTATATTATCGTGCAGGCAGCGCCCGGAATACTCAAATTCGCGAGGGCCTTTGCCTACTCAGAAACTTCGTCACACTTGCTTAGAATTCACAATTTTGTCTTCTGATGTTTCGCCGAAGCCTCATTGTCGTATATTAGAAATACAAATTGTGTTTTATGCCCTTGATTTCTTACGTTCTGTCGTTAACTCCGCGTGCGTATTCTTCTGGCTTACCCAAATGCGGTACCCGCTGCTATCCTTTTCTGAGTTATCCTGTCCACCGATGTGACTTTATTTTTTTTTATTTACTGTTCGGTAGGTTTTCGCGTGGCGTTTCTTCCGTTCTTTGATTGATTGTGGGGTTTAACGCGCCGACGCAACGCAGGCGATGAGGCGCGCCGTAGTGGAGGGCTCCGGATTAATTTTGACCACCTGGGATTTTTGACGCGCGCCGAAATCTCGTACACACGGGCGTTTTTGCTTTCCGCCTCCATCAGAAAAGCGGCCGCCGCGGCCGGGAATCGAACCCGCGACCTCGTGCTCAGCAGCGCAACGCCTTAACCACTGAGCCACCACGGCGGGTGATATTTCTAAAATTCCGAGATTTCATATAGGTATAGAGGTACGCAGTCTAATTAAAGTAGGCCGCGAAATGTTGAAACTTAGGATGGTTGAAACTTAGGAAGGAAACTTACCCTGCGACCGCTCATTTTCTGTTCCCTCGGAATTCTGGGACATCCAATTTACCCGTCGCCCCAGCGTGCCCCCATCTCTTTCATTTGTCCCGCTGTCGTACGTGCTGCAATTGTGCCTACCTCTGTATACCTCTGTCTAGCTCACGTTTCTTTTGCCTCGTGCAGTCTTTTGGTCAAACGAACTAGGAGCACGTAGTTCGAGTTACCATGATTGCTCAACAATAATGTTAATTAAGCGAAAAAGCTTCAATTGATACTCTAGAAGTCAGCCTTAATAAAGGTAGGGAGACAGTCATATGAAAGAGCGAAAAACAAGAGGAGTGGAGGAGAGTGGAGTTGTAGTAATACAGTCAAACCTGATTATAACCAACCCGGATAGAGCGAATTATGCTATATATCGAACAAAAAGAAATCAGTTCCGAAAATACATGCAAAACATATTCCTTATGACGAAGTTCACATCGAATATATCGAACTCGGCGCGCCGACAATTGCCACCGAAATGCGTGGTCTTGGAGCGGCGATTGAGATGCTGATTGGCCACGATTGAGATGCTGAGCCTCGCATAAACTGACGTGACGCCCGACACCTTCCGTAACTGTTTCCGACGCACGGGACTCACGACGGAGTGCATCCAGCCAGCGAGTCCGGACCAAGACGGCATCATCGGCGAACTGCTTGCCAACGTTCCAGATGCGTGCCGAAAGGAGTGCCCTCAGAAGATTTCCTTAGTGTTGACGACGATGTTGCCGTCACTGCGAGCCCCTCGAGCGCACACACCGTCGTCGATGTCATGGCAGCTGGCACTGCTGAAAATATTGAAGAGGCTGAGTCGATGCCAGTCGATGTTCTCCGCTCATATTGCTTCGGTATTGAAGGACACGTACTTGAACTGGTGCAAATGGTGTACCGTGTAGAGGATGCGGTGCTAGTTGGTGCCGGCAATACGAAAGTGAAAACAAAAATCGTCCCTTTCTTGCGAAGTAGGCAGTTAAGGCGGAAAGTAGCTGTATTGCATGCCATCAATGGATTGTTTTGTGTAAGGTAATGGCATACTTTGTGTTCGTTTCGTTATGTGGGAATAGAAACGGGGGGGGGGGGGGGGGGGGGGGGGGTAACAAAAAAAATCGTTGTAGACGGGTTCGGCTATATCGAATTATTGAATATGTCGAACTAATCGCGGCGCATATTACAGTTCGCTATAACCGGGTTTTACTATACATCGCGATATAAATGGATAACCGCAAACCTCACATTTAGCGTTTACTGCAAACAAGCGCGGTCCCCAACCAAGCCCGTCTTATCTACGTGCACGCCAGCTACTACCCAATCATACCACATGTGCGGCGAATGCGGCACCCTAGCTTACATCGAATAGACATGCTCCACCCAGGATGTGTTCTTACTAATCGCCCCTCAGGAGCAGAGGGAGGCCGCGCTCCCCAGCTCCGATCCGTACCTTAAGGACCGGTTCATCGATACGGCTGTGCAGGTCGCCTGTGAGTGGATGCCACCGGCTACAAGCGCGACCTGGACGACAGTAACCAGAATAAAGATTTCTCTCTCTCTCTCTCTCTCTCTCTCTCTCTCTCTCTCTCTCTCTCTCTCTCTCTCTCTCTCTCTCTCTCTCTCTCTCTCTCTCTCTCTCTCGAAACGCCGCGCGCGCGCGACCCGATCGGGCATGATAAACGCAAACACCAATCCTGGGGCCCGTTAGATAGGGTGAGCATAAATGCCAGAGTATTTCTAGGGTGCAACATCTCTGTGCGTAAGCGCTTTTTAGCGCAGCGGAAAGCTCACACTTTTGTTGCAAAGTTTGTCGCTTTTTTCTCACTATTCCCTTCGTGTTTTTGGACGCCGCCATCTTCACATGTCTACATCATCGATTCCCATATGTTCGTCATGAGCTAGACATCCTGCTATTGGGCGGCTTTTTCACGCACTTCCGGCAAAGAGATGAGTCGTCTGCTCAGCATCGGCTCGCAAGCTGATCTGCCAGCGGAGTGCCGGAGTGTTGGACATTTTACGACAAACGAAACAAGTGTAAACAAACGCTTAACCGTTTGTATTGAATGCAACACGGCCATAGCACGACATGGATTTTATGTTACATGAGTACGTACCATAAAGAAAGCCCCGTGACACTTATTTGGTGCAATCGCAGAGAACGCCCTCAGCCGAATGCCAGGGTTTGACGCGTACATTTTATTCAACTTCAAAACAATCCAGAGATGCGTTTCGAACGAACGCAACGTCACAACATGCGTTGCAAGTCTGAACCGCGATTGACAGACGATGGGTTGCCTCCTCCTGCCCGTCATAAATTCGGCACTCACCTCACACCCGGTTTGCGTGGACGAACAGCAAGTCACAACTCTGGCGCGCAAGCGAGAAGGCTTTTAGCCAGGCACACTACACATACCCCATGCGAGGTTGAGTCGTACGTCGTTCGAGAAAGATAATCCAGACCATGGGAAGCACTATCCACCCGCAGAAGTACAATGTCGCATTTCATCGCGAAACGAACGCGTCCACAACACACAGGAGGCGATGCACACACACACACAGCTTCGGTCACTGCATTGGCTTAGCTGCAAGCTTCGTTCGGACAATCAGCGATGCTACGACGATACAGAGCTGCGTGAGGACGACGTACTAACCACTTCACGTATTTAAAAACACAGGGGCAAAGAACTAGGTTAATCGGAAGCAAAAAATATGTCCTCCATTATAGTGCCTGAAATATGCTGGCTAGTGTGCCGAGGGCCGAGGGCGGGCTCCAGGCGGGCGCCGGGAGCGATGTACGCGACCGGCTGCAGCTTGGGGCGCTGCCGTGCGGGAGTGTGCGCGTTCGTTCGGCCCGAGCAGATCGCGCGGTTACCTCCGAGCTGCGTAGCGCAGACGGCAGCGGCAGAACTTTCCATTCCCGCTTGCGACGAAAGCGAGCGAATGCGACGGAAATTCTGTCGCGCGACGAAAAGTTGTCCCGACCATTCGACAAAAACGATCGTCGCGCGACAAAGCGACGGAATTCCTGCCGCTTTCACTCGCTTTCGTCGCAAGTGCGAACGGGCCTTTATGCGCAATCACATAAAACAAGCTCTTGCTTATCGCCTGAGCATACGGTTGATATCTGACTATGTTACACTGTGCTTGCCAGTGTATTTAAACGATGTCACTAGGTTTGAAACGTACGCGCTCGGCGTGCAGCTTTGTAAACGCAAGCGGCCTCACATACGCACGCTATTTTGCTGCTAATAGAGTTTTAGTACAGCGTTTGTGGCCTTTGCATACGCTAAACGCTAAATTTTTGCATCCCACTACGTAAACACTGCGAGCGGAGTTTTAGTAGAGCGGTAGAGCGTCTAATCAGTTTTGCGTAGCGACACACTAATGCATACGGCGCCATCTGTCAAATGTTTTCCGAAATGTCTCGCCGGCTCATCTGCTATCGGAGTGCCGGAGTGTTTGGACATTTTACGACTATCCAAACAAGTGCAAACATACGCTTTCCCGTCAGTGTTGAATGCAACACATGGGTGCAGCTTGTCAGAACACGGGTTCTCGCTGATCGAGTGCGGCGTTGGTTTGCTCTGCGCCTTCCCGTTCATCGCCGCTGATAAAGCGATCCAATCCGGCGCGTTTTGTGCACGGGTTCTGTGTCGGTTTAAAATGTCCTTTTTCACATGCCGCCGGTAGTAGGAATTACAACCGCCGCAAAATAACACCCGGCAGCAGCGGGGTCACATCTGAGACCGCGCTTTTTGGATAAACAGCGCGCGGTGCACCAAAGGGAACGAGCGCACGATTCTCCCCGCGCGGCTGCGAATTCGCCGCCGATACCAACGGCAGCTACGTACACCGCGAAAGGGCAAGGCCAGGCCGCACACATGCGGCCAGGTCCTTCGTTAACTTTTCCAGCCTTTAGAGGAGTGTCCATGGGGTCAACAAAGATGAAAAAGCCGAAAGAGCTGGCCCGTAGCAGACGGCAGTCTGTGGGAGCGCAATAGCGGAAGTTCGTCACCGCTGAGGAGCGGAGCATCATGGGAGGGGAGGCCAACAGCGAAGAAACAGTTGAAAGGAGGAGGAAATACGGCGCGACGATAATGCGCGGTTTTTGATTTACGATTTATCAGCTAATACTCATCACTTTAACAAAATTCTTGCATGAGGAGATTGCTAATACATTGCTTTATTTGGTTACATGTACATCCATGCATCGGCGGAAGGCATTTCAGGATCCCTTTAAATAACGATACACAAAATGTGACGTAATTGTCCGTCTGAAGCGCTAGGGAGATGCACACACATTTCAAATGTATATGTTCAGAGGGTTCACAGGACTCTTGCAGCCCGGAGTCCGTGACAATAAACATAGGTTGTGTCCCTAGCACCGCCTCATCATAATTAATGGTGCACATTGGCGGATATGTGCATATAATAATTTAAATTGTGGTACCGAATAACACAAGGCTGTTTTGGGCCTATTTATTTATTTATTCTGTCAAAACCATTAGATCGGAACCGCCTTGCTTTTTTGCATGAAAGCAGCATTTGCTTGCGTGGGCTGGCATTTACAGTTACGAGTTTAAGACTGAATAAAAGGCATGTTTGCGGGCATATTACAACATAGTGGAACGCTTGCTTGCCACTTGCAGCAAAACAAACAGCTCTCCAAAGTGTAAACTGACGAAAGCAGCGGTGCTTAATGGCGCCACGGGTGGTGTTATGCCCAGCTGTCCCTTCTGGACGTGAAAAAGTGTCTTTCACTAAAATGAAACGATGAAGGTTCGAGTTTCTTGTCACGTTTTCACATGTTCCCACACAACAAAATAAAAACTAAAATAATAAAAAAAGAAGTGGCAGAAAAAGAGGCTCGAGGACTTCTTTTTTGTATTATTATTATTATTATTATCAAATTTGCGGGTTTTGTTTTCATGTTTCGCGGGTGGACCGTAACGGCGACAAGCCGCTGCTGGATTTTCATTACGACAACCGCTGGTTTCCCGCCGAGGGCGAAAGTACAAACACGAAGACCGGAAATAACGGCAGCGCGGGAGATTTGAGAAGCAGAGATTGCAGGAGAGGAGGAAGTTTTTTTCAAGTGGTGAGTGACAGGTCTGATTGATGGGCTAACAGCCTTGGCGTTGCTTTTAAATATTGACTGACTAAAATTCTTCTTTCACCGCATGCGTACCCATGTGAGCAAGCCTTTGAGAGGAATGACGGCTTGAAGAAAATAAAAAGACGAGGCAGATACACGCGTGTGTGCGGCTTTGAAAAGGAATATTAATGTGCCTGCACCCAGAATGAGAAATACGGACCGTGGAGGTGCGCAGGCCGCACCAGACCAGAGAAAGCTCCCTTGAAAAATGAGCGACAAAATCTTCATACATCACCGATTGCGGATGATGCTTTTGTAAATCATCCTATAATACAGTGCGCTAGAAAGGAAAACCAATCGCCCTTAATAGCGCAGAGAGTGAAAAAAAAAGAAGCAGAGAGAGAAAGCCAGTGTTGGACCTCTGGGTCCTCCAGCTGCGGCGCGATGCTCAGAAAGGGGAGCGACACGTCGTGATGCGATGAGGCTTTAATGGAAACTAGAAGAAGAAGCAGGCGCGAGCCGGCGCCGCCACATGAGCATGCGGCAGCTCGTGAAGCGTAATGAAATGATGATGGTTAGCGTCGTCTGCTGCAAGGGGTGACGAAGAGGAAGTCACAACAGTCTCCCCCGCCGACAGATGGCGCTAAGGGGCTTCCAAAGGGTTAAGTAGGGGTACGGGACGCTTGGGTGTAGTGCCCCAGGAAAAACGTACACTGCTGGGCCCGACGATGCCATCAAGTCTACCAATGAGATTTGTCCCAAACTACAGAGTTGTATTGGACGTTGCCTTTCACAGTGTAGCCCAAGTTTTTCTTCAAGGGCGTCTCTTTTGCTTGGTTGGGCGTGATATCCTTGGTATCATCACTCCTCTGATGCCGAGATCGTTTTTGCCGCCACCGGTGCTTATACCATCGGGCGTGTTGCTGCACCTTCAAGTCACGCCATGGTTCGTTTGCAAGCCAGGTTCCCGTTGTGAGGGTTTGAACGACCGAGGGTTTTGTGCTCCTTGTCTGGACCATGTGAACTTTCACTTGAAGCCTCCCTCTGTGCTCGGCATGACGTCTTCTGACTCGTTCTTTCTTTTCTGCGTTTGCGTCTTTGGACTCGGTTCGTAATTCAGACGTTCGCTCACGAAGATTTTCTGCTGGCTGTGGCGCCAGCTCGCTGGAGTGCAGGATTATCTTGGACTTGATCGGAAAGGTGTCCGACTGCTTGTTGCTGTGAAATCGTAGAAACTTTGAGCCCTCCAGAAAGCGAGGAAAAGACTTTTCTCGATGAAGGAGTTCTTGTTCCGAAACGGAGGATGGCAACAGGGTCGTTGCTTGCCAATTGTCTTGTGTTCGTTGGACGCTTCTCGGAAGACCTTATTCTGGTGCATCGCTTCTTTACTAGGGAACTCTGCTCCAATGAAAGGGACCGTCTAGGGAGCCTTTCGCAGTCGGGCTGTCAGTGGGTAGCTGTTTTCCACTGATTTGAATTGGTGCTTCGGACGTAACCGTTGGGAGTACAGTACTCGAATTTGTTCTAAAGGGCACCTTTGTGATTTTCCCACGCGTCTAAGTTCGGGTAGTGGATGGTCTGGTGTGGGGAGCCCACTTGTCTCTCTCCGTGGTTTGTTTTGCTCGGAATTCGGCAAGCAGCGCGGAATCGCTGCTTCGTCCACTCGTCCTTCTTGGGTCTTGACTCCGACGCTTTTAAGGTTCGCAGAAATGACGAAAAAGTTTAGAGACCACTCCATCTTCAACGGACGATCGAAGGACAACAGCACTGGCACACTGAATGATGTCGGCTGCAGCACACGATGGGCCTGCACAGTCCATCCTAATTTGGTCTCTACAGCCTTCAGCTTCCATGCACAGGTTTTACGGTACCCGTTACCAGCTCCCAGTAATAGTCCGAGCCAACGAGGACCGCAGTCTGCTTGTCATTCACTCCTTGTACAGAGAGAGGCTGCGTATCCAGGTGCATCTCATTCATAGCCGTTAAAACTCTCTCTCCTGGTAGGGGAATATTTTCGCTGCATATCGTCTCCACTTCCAGCGCTTCGATACTAATCGGGCGTATGTTGTCTGCAGCGAAAAGGATGACTCGTACCTTCTTCATCGTTTTCCGCGTATTTTTGACCTCCGAACACGCCTACGGTTAACGTTTTCCTCGCCCAGCGGTTTGCAACCGAGTTTTTCAGAAGCACTGGCAGTAATGAAGCTCCGCTGGCTTCCCCCATCGAACAGAACTCGGTAGCGCCCTGACGTTTTCATGCCTCCTATTTTGGCTGTGAGAGTCTGCAGCAGCACGACTGAGCCCGCTTGTTTGGAGACCAAGTTGACAGGGGTCGAGGTAACGTTGCCGTCGTCGTTCTTAGTACTGTCTGAGGCGCACACGGATGTTGCATGCCTCCTCAAGCACTTGCCACATTTAGACTAGGCTTCTTGGCACTGTTTAGCCATGTGGCCCTTCTTGAGGCAACGGAAGCATCGTCCTGTTTTGGCGAGAATCTCCTTTTTGGACGAAAGGCTCAGTTGTTCGGCATTACAGCCTTCGGCAGAGTGCGTTCCAGAGTGGCAAAAAAACACTGCTGTAGCCTGCTCGCTGTGCCTTGCAAAGCTGAGGTCGTTGCAACGTCATGCAGAAAGCTGCGTTTTCGTCCATCTTCTGAGGTTCGATGAATTTGCTGTGTGGCGTGTTCATCAAGAGCCTCCCGACACGTGAGCTGATGGTCGAAGAAATCCAAGAGCAGTTGAAGCTCCTGGTCCGGAGAGGTCATTCGACCGGAGGAGTCGCCGTGTGGGTTCAATGAAGCGCCATCTGGGGAAAATGGCGTCTTGCGCCCCTCATGGAACCGCAGGACCATGTCTGTCGGTAGTACCCTTAAAAGGATTTCACGCAGCATGGTGCAGTAGGTCGTGGAGCTCGTGCCAAGCGCCTTGAGGCTTCGGATATGAACCTGGACCCGATCGTAAAGGTGCCTCAGTTGTCGGACGTCGGATGACGACGACACCGGCTTCAGGTCCAGGAGGCCTCGCAGATGATCTTGCACAATGATGCGGTCATCTCCAAAGCGCTTCTTCAATATCTCGATGGCGTCCTTGTAGCACTCTTCGTCGCTTGCAGTCCAGATATGGCCGATGCAGCTGCTCCAGTCACGAGGCTGCTCAAGTAGTTAAACTTGTCAGCCGTGCTGAGCTCGTCGTTGTTGTGGAACGGCTGCCGAAAACTGTGGTCCCAGATCGCTGCCACGATCTGCGGTTCCCGTCAAATTTGAGGAGCTCTAGCTGGGGAAGCTTGCATTGCCATTCGGTGGATGAGTGGACGGTCGTCGGACGTGGCGTTGAAGGACCGGGATTCTTGCAGCTTGAGACGAAGGTTCGCGGTAGCGCTTACAACCTTGTCGCGGTATTGTCCCGCGTTCTGTCGTCTCGCTGTCTACTATGTCATCCGGTGGTCTCTTCAAAGATCGCCTCGTCCAACTTCTCTATCTGGCCAATAGAATGGCATTGATTCGTTCGAGCAGTACCACTCACCGCTCCTGCCGTCGCCTCTCTAGTTTCCCCTTAGTGGGCCTTCCGCTTCCGTTAGAAGGCCATCCCAGTTGCGCCCGTAGGGCTGCGGCGTCGTCGAAGCTTTCGTTCCATTCAGTCGCATCGCAGCTGGGAACTCGCCAAGATCGCAGGCGCCGCGTCTTTTTCTGGGCTTTCGCGGCTCCGTGCGTCGATGGGCTTGGCGTCGTCTAGAAGTCCCGGGTTTTCGGCACCATGTGTTGGACCTCTGGGTCCGCCAGCTGCGGCGCGATGCTCAGAAAGGGGAGCGACACGTCGTGATCCGATGAGGCTTTTATGGAAAACTAGAAGAAGACGCAGGCGCGAGCCGGCGCCGCCACATGAGCATGCGGCAGCTTCGTGAAGCGTAATGAAATGATGATGGATTAGCGTCGTCTGCTGGCAAGGGGTTACGAAGAGGAAGTCACAACAGCCAGTAACCAAAGACTGAAAGAGCGTTTTTAATTTTAACACACAAGCAGCGCGATTTTTTCTTTCCGTGCAAGGGAAACCGTCGCGTGGCTAATTACAGCAACAAAGGCTAAAAATGCGTCCTTCCAAATATACCACTACCGAGCCATTATTTTACCTACACTATCCATATTCTTTCATTCTGAGTGTTCCGCTTGATATATTAGTGTTCTCCTTTCACTTTTTTTTAATTCGCATTTTCGCGAGAAAGAGAAAGAGAAAGGATACAAAAACGCAGGTAGTCAGGAAATTGATGAGCCTGTGCAAGTCTAAAGGTAGGCATGGAGTCTCGTGTAAAAAGTGCAGCAGCGACCCGCAATAGCGGTCTTTGTGCACCCACCGGTTGAAGTCCCCCGGTTTGTCCCACCGAAGACCAACCACTCTCAGCGCACTGTCCCGAGCTGGTCTGGTTCCCGCACACGTCCACAAGAGATGATTGACATCCGCTTCAGCCGCCGGAGCCGGACACTTGGGACATGTTCCTGGGTCTTCTGGTGCGGGTCCCCAAGTCCAGGTGACTTAAGGTTTGAGGGCCACCCCAGCCCGAAGCCTCCTGAGAGAAACTTCCTCCACCCGGGAAAGATTAGGGGGAGGGAGCAGACACACGGGGAAATTAGGGCACGTGTGTCCCTCTCAGGAGAGATTTCGTGGTTAAAAGGCGGGAGCGTGGATCACTAGGAAGAGGGCTAGGGGCGGATTCAGATTCAGGTGGGACAGGAGAGTGCGAAAGATTGTCCGCTAATAGGTTGAAAAAATTGTGACGGCGCCCCTGTACCCAATGTATGCGTACCATTAGCTGTGCTGTCATGTGGAGTCTGGGAATGTGCTGGCAGATCTGAGGAGTCTTTTTCACTTGCTTCAGGTGCTTCACAGCACTGAGCGAGTCTGTGTATATATGCGCCTCTTTGACGTTAGGGAGTGCACTTGCAGCTTTGATTGCGTCATATACAGCCTGGAGCTCCAGTAGCAGCGGGTCTGGCGTGTCGGTGGAATAACAGCGCGAGCCTTTCAGTTGTGAGTGTGTGGAACTGACGAAAGCGATCCGTCCTCCATGCGGGGGAAGGGCTGTGTCTGTGTACACTACACAGTAATCTTGAGGAACTGTGGTATCGGAGGTTGGCGCTGGCTGTTCCCGGCGACAAAGCTTCGTTGTCTTATTTGTTCTTATTGCTGTATAACGCCATGGTGGAAGGTCGTCTATGGTTGAAGTCACGGGAGGCTCCCTACAGAATTAGGAATGGAGCGCTCCGACCACAGGTATATAAAAACGCTTGAGCTTTCTTGCTTCTTCACGCTGATTTACAAGCTCCGTGATAGTATTGAGCTGGGCGTGTTCCTGTAGGATAGGAATCGGAGTGAGACGAGGAAGTGCCGTGATGGTGCGCATAGCCTCTCTGTTGATAGCCTCAAGCCTCGCCCATTGTTGCGCTGTCAGTCTGTGAAGCTGTGTTTGGTAGAATAACCGCGGCTGTAGAACAACGCGTACAAGTCGCCGAGCCACCTCCGTGCGGGCTCCTCCACTCCGAGTTGAAATCCTGCGGATCAAGTGCAAGGTCGTCGAGGAGTCTTTCCGTGCCTTTCGGAGCCAATGGATACCCGAACCTGACTGGTGGATCTGAAGTGCGAGCACCCGCAGCTCTTCCTTGGCTGGTATTGCGGCTGAACCAATCTTACGTTGACAGTTAGCCTTGGAGGCTAACTTCCTCCCTGCCTTATTAGCCACTTGTTCATAGCCAGACTTCTCAGCTGAAATTTCCAGGCCGGCTGACTTGTCCATGACAGTACAGTCGTCCACTCTTAACTGGAGCAACGCGTTGCACACTAATCGTATTTTCTTCCCTCCGGGAAAGGCAATCTTAGCCACAACTGCTGCATTGGTCTGTAGTTTTAGAGTGAACTTCAGTACTTCAAAGTCGGTTAAACTGTTTCTATTTCGAACTTTGGGAACTGCCATGCTAAAGTACAGTTTCCGGCTCCAGCGCAGCGTGTGGGCAATTGTACGCCCTATTATTGTCCGCGAAAGTGATGATAGCACTGAATGTTGTCAAAGTTCTGTTTGGCCGGCATTGGTCGCTACAACTTTCGCTGTTACGTCGACATCACTGAAATCGGCCATTAGTTAGATGCTTGTCACGGTAACTTAATTGAAGTACGTGACGATTGTCATGCTGACCAGTGTGAATAATTGCAAATCGTACTCATGGTACTAGGAATGGAAGATGTGCCGCATACGAACTTGTTCGAAGGGATCAAGGATGCGATGCACAACCGAATTATTATATGCCCAGTTACTCGGCACTGCAAGCTGGTCACGGCTCAAATCGAGAAGTTGGCGATCATGAACCCCGACCCAAAGCAATGAATTCCTAGTCTGCCTGTACGCTTTAGTACGCAAAGATAAGCGTAATGCTATTGCGGACCGACCAAGAGAAAACGAGCTGCTTTTACACACTGACAGTGTTTAAATCATGATCATTCATATGCAATGGCTTAATCTGCCCTTTTATGTATCATTTGGTTGAAAAAACTTGTGTTTTGGAGATCAGTTTGAAGGTGTCGAAGTGTCTTCATGTGCTGTGCTGGGAAACCATCAAGTCTATTTCGTACCTTCAGCGGATTTTAGCGGATAAATGGCAAACACAGTCTGTCTGGCGAGTCCCCGCCTCTCCGAACCCCCCTCCCCCAGAAAGTTCCAATTCTTTTTTGTGCTACTAAGTCTACAACACAATCTGTCTGCTGAGTCTGAGCCAAGGCCCTCCAAGGAAGTGGTCAAGACTGCGAGCGACTACAATGATCTGGTTGAACAGGCTCGGCTGCATTTCCAGAAAGAGACAGAGGCTCTTTTTTTAGAGACGAAGTTCACTGAAGGTGAGCAC
Source organism: Haemaphysalis longicornis (assembly GCA_013339765.2). Taxonomy (NCBI): domain Eukaryota; kingdom Metazoa; phylum Arthropoda; class Arachnida; order Ixodida; family Ixodidae; genus Haemaphysalis; species Haemaphysalis longicornis. The sequence goes on from CM023456.1 coordinate 16,445,358, forward strand.
TGATTACGGCACTGTGTTCCTTTAGACTACCTATTTGAGTTTCCGCTCATATGTAAAAAATGGTTGTTAGGACTCCCAAGGGTTTGCTGTACTACGACGTGTTGCACTGAGTTGCGCAGCAAAAAGAGTGGCAACGCACCGGAAGAGAAGGCGCCCCACGATCCTGGAACGTACTCTGAGCCACGACGTAACAGTGGGGATTGTAATACATGAGACTCGACGAGAGCATATGCGGTGAGCAAACACGCACTGCGAAGTGATACCGGAAGTGCAGATGATGGGGATAGCAAAAACAACGTAGCAGCCGCAGTACTGAGGAATGTAAGAATGGGGTTCTATTGTGTATTCTTTAGCTCCTATAGACCCTTTGCAAAATGGCCCGAGCGCTAGCGGAGGAGCAGTAAGCCGTTCCGGCAACCCTGTCGACTGCCATAATGAAGAAAGCGAAAACAGTGAAAGGCAGCAAAGACAGGGCAGCTAACGTCCACTACGGCGTAACATTGGCATGCGCTTCTCGAGAAGTTATTTTTTCCATACCTGGGTGAAAAAATACCCCTGCTGCTCTTCCTTTGTTTGAAGAGCCGCATATTCTGGACATTTATAAGACGACGTGGTCGACTGACACCCTACGAGATCCTACAATTTCAGCGTGGAAAACTGTCATCTGGGATTACGTTCAGCAGCAAACGAATGCAGGATTTGTTACTGAGAACCAACAGCCTTAACGAACGCTGTCTACTCGTTTAGTCGTCGAATTCTAGTGGTGTTTATGCGATGCAGCCTGGCCCCGTCTTAGTTTCGGCTGGCCTCTATGAACGGAATACGAGGGGGCCGTTCTTTGCTGAGTGCTCACGCTGTGACTTTTGAATCTTTCTAAGCTATTCGCGGAAAGGATGAAATCATACACAAAGACGCTGCTTTTGTTTCTACGAAATGTTCCGAACAAACTTTTGTTGCCATGCAGACAGTAAGATATTGTCCCGCATCTCTCTTGATTGCTGCGATCCATTTTTTTGTCTATTTGTTAGTTGGAAACACGATAGGACACATGCAGCTAAGTTATGCAAGTTTTAAACATGCGATGTATCTTCCACCTGTATCCCATAAGCAGTACAATCCGTGCATTGGGTCAGGTTGTTCGTACCTGGATTTATAGAAAAGCAGGATGCTCAATCAGTTCAAGTACGGCATGGTCGCTGCACGGTATGCGCCGTCAACAGCACCAGAGAATGGAATTTGCATAATGTAAAGACAAAAAAAAAAAAAAAAACTCCTAGACCGCATTCTTGATGTAGTGCCGTTGAAATGTCAAACCTCTTTTTGAACCTCTGTCAGTTTTGAACCTCTTAGATTGGTTCAATGTTGGATGTTTGTGTCATTTTGAACCTGATTCATTTTTTAACCCTCGCATTTTTGAAATTGGATAACTGTTGTTCGCCTTTCTGTGTACCCTTTTTTTGCAACTATGCATTTCGACATGAATGTGTTTGTATTCGCATTTCTATGGGTGTTGCTGTTTTTAATGTTACAATGTGTTTTCTTTTTCACTGCGACCCCTATGCAACGCCCGTAAGGGCGTTTAGGGTAAATGAATAAAAAAACAAGCAGAGCGAAACACACCTGCAGGCTCGAATTTTTGGCTGCACCGACAGAACTCTCCTGCCTGAAGGCTCGCGTTGAAACATCGGCAGTCATGATCCGTACGTGAAACTGTGCCACAAAACATCCCCCCCCCCCCCCTCCCCCGAAAAAAAGGGAGACGAGCGCATTTGCGGTTCAAAGATGTCGAAACATCCATTAGCGCGGGCAGAGCGAAGCACGTACGCATGCAAGCTCGAATTCGCCAGCGGCGAAACTCTGCTGACTAAAGGTTCGGCGCTAATAATAGTGCATGGCAGTAGTGACCGGCACGCGAAACACAGCTCTCAAGATAATGTATAAAAAAGACCCATTGCACTGGAGACTGCCAAGTTAAAACGGGAGTCGCTAAAGGTGCGCGACGTGCGTCTTTCGCCCAGCATCACTGCCCGTAAATGTACCGCTTGCAAAGAAGTACGCAGCAGTGCGTGGACATCCTGCCTTATAATGCTACTAGAGCACTAGCAGCTATACAAAATAACCAAAAATATCTCTTTATGAGGCTGCAGAATGGTGAAGGGATGGGCCAAAACGCGTAACCGCCACGGCGTTACTGAGCGACACTTCCTTTACCATGGCGTTGTCGCTTTAGCCACTAGTGTTGCCACCATTGAATGTTCAGTGTGGCCCGCCTTTTTGCAAAGGGTCTCTTGCCCTTAATCCGGTTCAATATAAGTTACAGCTAAAATAGTTATACACGTTATTGTATCTGGATCAGAATGGATAATAAGAGACCCAAGACAGAGAAGCTGATTTTACGTGGAAGTTCTCTTTTGCTTTCCTTGTTTTTATCCTTTTTATTTAGAACTGAATAAGCGGAGGAGGCGCTGTTGGATAATCCAGATACTGTTCCACTTATACTCTATAGTGAAGATTTGTCGACAGTGCCATTGTTTGTTTTCTAGTGCCTAATTCCACATTACTCGTGCGCTGAAGTGAAGTATACACTTCTCCATGCATCAACTGAAACATTTCCCCTCAGATAGTCTGGTGCGGTTTATAAACGCTTCAACAGAAATAGAAGCGTCCAAATCTCTATATTGGAAACGTGTTGCAACTGTTAGCAGAGCTCACATTTTATAATAAACAAATTCCAATGTCCAGGGTGATTATTAGTTGGAGAACCCCAAGTGTACCCAGTATAATATATAGAAAAGAAAGCTGCGGTCGAAAGTTACGAAAGTGATGCATATATCGAAAGTAAGTAACCACAACTTTGTGGACACCTGCCTGCAGAGAACAATATGATCTTACACTATTGTCTCTTCCTAACACATCAAAAAGAACGAAATCTTAACACCAATACAAGTTTTTCTCACAAAAATTTAATCCAACATTAAAAGAACGGTATAGTAACTAGGCAGCACTAGGTATATTCCTTGATACTCGAATTGTTTTTGTTGTTTTGACTTCTGAATCTTGCTGCAAAACATGAACGTTATCAGTTTACATGGCAAACCATTTACTTCTCCCGGAGTCGCTATAGTTTAATTATCGCAAAATGTATTTTCATACATGGGACAGAAAATTGCATTAAAAGAAGTGAAAGCCGCTGAAGTACTCCAAGGCTCGGCCCTTCTGATCGTATCGTTTTTTTTTTTTTTTCTCGTATCAAGGACTGCTGCTCTCTCTGCTCCCTCTGTGCGAGTTTGCGCGCTTCGCAAGAGTTGACCGTCGCATGGAACTCACCCCCCCCCCCCCCCCCCTCCCCCTTTTCCCATTTCTCACGCAGGCCACCGTGTCATCGTTGTCCTGGTAAAGATTCTGATTTATTTATTTATTTATAATTACCATTAACTACTGAATCACTTCCTGGGTGACTGGTTGTCCCGGGGACATGACGTGGACATCAGGGCGGCCAACTGTGATCAGCTTCATTACAACCTCCGAGGAAACAATAAACTGGGCGTCTTGAAACAAAGAGAAGGCTAGAACAGCAAGAACGTTCTGTGTCTCTCTTTCTCACTCGATTTCCGTTCGACGCCTTTTATTCACTGTTTTGATCGTGCCCGCATTCCAGTTTTAGCCTCTCCTAAGCATCAGATATTTTGTGAGAATTCTGTTCTGCCTTTTCCATTCGAGCTACAATCGATTTTGCTGGAGCATTTTCCCTAATTCTTCTTGTCGTTCAAACCCAAGTCGCTAGCAAGATTTTGCTTAGCTTGGCACTTATTGCTGCCCATTCTTAAATGCACCAATATCTGCGAAACATCACAGGCCTACCTCGTAGCGGACAACATTCTCCTGACTTATACGACGGTGACTCTCGTCAACTCTAATCCTAAGTCTCCCTTATTTCCAATCCTAAACATACGTTTCCATGTGTTTGATAGTGAATCGGGCATCGCCCGCCACTGTTTGGTAGACAGTATGCAGTGCGGGTTAGCTTCCTTTCCAACAAGCGTTTCCTCGTCGACCATTGCAACTTTCGGAGGCTTAGCCCATATGGATGAGCTTCGCCCATAGCGCAGCATAGTGGAAACGAGACACTTTTTTTATTAACACATGAGCCCGGCTAGCCCACGGTTGCTATATGCACGACGGGGTCCCTGGAATCAGATTCTGCCGGAATCCAAACCCGGTTCGTTGAGCGTACCGTCGGCTCGGTGCGAGTTGCCTGTGCGATCAGAGAGCGCTAGGAAATTTTTGAGGGGCTTAGAGCTATTTTGAATTTCAGATTCGCGCCGAACGCCTTTTTGGCGCCTCCATATATGCCGGGGCCTATATTGGTTCCCTCGGGCTGTGTTAGCCACGGTATTCAAACGCGCCATGTCTGGATTGGAAGACGCACGGCCTGAGCTTCGTCAACGTGTCAAGCTGGCTTGGAGTTGAGTGTCTTGACTCATGAGCCGACAAGTTCATTGTTAACTTCACGTCGACGTTGGCCGAGCGTTTCATAAAACGTTCATGGTCAAAAACAGGCGTGCTGCTGTTCGTAACAGTTTTGCTTGTTCTTTTTAAGTCAAGTTTGAAGCAGCGTAAGAATGCACCTTACATACCACAATGCAATATACTGCGTCATATATTTTTCAATATGCTCCTAGCAGAAAACAGTCTCATTCATTCTCTAACGGCTTGAAAGTATTACCATCTCTATTTGCACGCTAGGGCCTTTCAAACAACGCTTGACTCGCACTGTAAGAACACGGCAGGTCGTATAGAAACTCCATCCGAAGATTCTGTATTTTCCCGCTTTGTTATAATATGCAGTGACTATAAATGGCAGTTAGACTCAAATACGAAGAACTGCCACAAGCGTCTTCCGGAAAACAAGAACAAATTCACTTTTCACATTAACTCGCTAAAATACAAGACTGCATATGGTATCAGAGTCCTAATAAAAGCCCGCCATTACTTTTCGCCACAAACTCTCATCACGCTGTACTACGCATTCATCCGCAGTCATTTCAATTACAGTCTTGGGGATTAACATACCGCTCTCACGTAACTCCTCTGCAGCATCTACAAAATAAAGCTGTCCGAATCATCACACGCAGTTCCTACAATGCTCACGTTACACAACTCTTCTTTTAGCTAAATCTTTTACGCATAGACGAACTCATCAAATAAAACTTGGGAATCGCCGCAATGTCATTTAATTAGAACTCCTAGTTTATATTTTATTGCCATCGATCATTTAGCTAACCCGAATGTTACGAGGTTTTCGCTACAGAAAAACTTTTTGCTGCCAAAAGTGCGCACGAATTACGGCTTACAGACCGTGCGATTCACTATCATAAAATTTTGGAACACTTTGTCCCTCACTATAAAAACTACGCTGTCGCTTCCACGTTTCAAAATATTACTGAGGTCGTACATATCTGAACAATCATACGCCATTTAACTTCCAGTCGGTACATTTTGAAGTCCTAGACATTTATTTACATCGCTGGATACAGTATGTTTTGTATTGAAATGTTGTCCCACCTTATTCCCAGTGTTTTGCCGTTTTTACGTGAATTAAATATGTGACTTTACATCTAAATATTGTATACAATAATTTACTGTAACTTTTTTATTAATTTTTTGTATAATTCCTTTTGTATTACTTCACTGCGTTCTCAGAATAACACTGTTCATAGCTTTCACTACTGCTGAGAATTTTTTTCTACTCAATAAATTACATGGGGTCCCATTACAGTGCTAAACTCTGGGACCCCTTTCTGTGCAATATTTTTTCACGCATTGTTTATTTTGTTATGAATAATAAACTGAAACTGAACTGAACTGAACACAGAAATGCAGCATCTCAGAGGGTCACAAGGTTCTCTCGTGCTAGCTGTGCGATCATATTCTAGTCCTCTTATTTTAGTGTGTGAAATGTTTCTAGCAGATGGGATTAGATTCAGACAAGGAAAAAGTTAGCTGCGGTTATAGCAGAGAACACATCCCATGTATGCAGAGAAAATGGCACTATTCGATTTTTGTTTCAGAAAGGAACACTGCACAAAAGGCTATTTCGGAAGCTCCTTGCGCCCAAAACACTAAACTACCGATGTTTTGGTTGTTCCGTTTCAGAAACATAAGCTGCTCGAAAGAATCGTCTGAAAACCGAAATCTCTCTTCTATTGTATTTAACAATTGCATTACAGGAGAAAACTTGTGTTCAGAGTGATGATAAGACGCTATTCTATCAAGTCCAAAAGAAATGAATGCCGTCAGGCGCATACTTTCGACAGCAACGTTTGACGAATATTACATAAAATCTTTAAGAAGTTTAACAAATTTATCTTTCACAGTTAGTAATTACGGTGAAATTTTGAAGTATGCGCGGTGTCACCTTTGCAAAATGGTTGGCTGAGTTTCAGAATGGAAAGGAGCCTTGAATGACAGAAATTCTCGTTATCTTGAAAATAAAACATAGCTATTGTACTTTCTATTTGAGCAAAACATGCGTATAAAAACTTTGACCGAAATGAATGGACTGGACAGGAGAGGAATTTTACGATTAATTTAAAAAATATGTTCAACCATTTTCACACCACGTAGGGCATAAACTTCGCAGCAAACTCTTTGAAGCGAGAACCCAATTAATATTTTGTTTCTGACCGGTATTTGTCTCCGACAAATCCCACAAATAAAGGCTATACTTTTACGAACATAGAGAGGGAGTCCTTTTCCGAACGGGGCGAGGACAGCGCGATGAAATTAATTACTTCGTAGCGCGCCGACACTTTCAAAGCTCCTTTCCACGTGGTACAAAGAACTGAGGCCTGAGCGTTTTATCCTGAAAATCGGACCTAACGGGTGGATAAATCGCTTAAGCTCGACAAGCGGAGCTTACAATTCGACAAACGGGACAGGATAACGGCGAGAAGTACCGGACGATTGTCCGAAGCACGATCCGCGGCAGTTAAGAACACTGCACCCCCTTCCTCCCCCCATCTTCCCCCCCACCCCCCCCCTGCTGTTTTTTTTTTTGCGTTTTGCCTTACGGTGCTCTGGAATTTAAGGGGCTTTAGAACGAGTGTTATAGATACCAGCACTGAGGGGCGGAAGGAGCGGTAGCTTCAGCACAAAGCTGCGCGATGTGAGAGTACGGACGAATACCCTTTTATGATCTGTGTAACCGCAGCAGATACAAGCCGGTATCGATCAAGTAGCGTTATCTGTGAGCGAGCGTCGGATAACTGCGCGTAGTTACGAGTACTCGTCTTTAACTTCCTCTGAGCTTGTCCAGGGCGAAGTATTCCAGAAATAGAATCTTAAGGCTATCGCACGCTACCTTGACTAACTTCCTACTTTTCCTACTTTTATTTGACCGTGGTAATATAAGCCCAACCATTTCGAATCTGCGTATCAGAAGAAAGCAATCCCTGGGCAGTTATGTCTGCTTTCGGGCTTTGAAGGCGAAAACCTTGCGATACTTATCAACGCATCCTTTACTGCTACATCGCGTTTGAGTTTCTTTCTTCGCTCGCGTTTCTTCGTGTTTTGGCTTGCAATATTTTGAAGGGCTTCTTTACTGCTAGATCGTATTTGCGTCTATTTTTACGGGTTCGTTTCGTTGTGTTTTGAGCAATTTCTTAGACAGGCAGACTAATGACGGGACACAGCTACCCCAGAATCAGAGGTCTGCGCGACTGGGTGCACCTGTTCTGCTCACTGGCCGTCAAGCTCCCTTATCAAGCAGCACGCCCTTGTTCTTTTCTTCCACTTCTGGCAACGCGCGGAGACACTCACTGGAACGCACTTGGCTACTATTGAGGAGACGTGGATTCAAATCTCATGCAAACTCAAATGTGCTCATTTACCCTTTTAATTGAACGGACAACTGCAGAAACAAAGAGTGTTTTTGTACAGCGGGACACTTAAGGCTTCAGCCTTAAAAGAGCTACGCGATGTGACACTATATAAAGAAAGATGTGAAAAATCTGCTTTAAGCTCCCATGCTACACTGTAGGCGAGAAATGGTTTAGAAAGGACTAAAAAAATGGTCGATGAAACAGCTCAAGCAACAAACAGCAAAAGAAGCAGGAGAAATACCAAGCAGCAGGGCTTGATATTATCTTTGTGGGGCATGGCGCTACCGATCAACCATCCCAGGCTAAAACCTTTGTGGTCCGCAGCTCTGCGCACCCGACTCGGGTTATACGCGGGGCCGCAAAAGTTGCAGATGGTGGTGTAACGTTCGCATGTTGACACCGGCCGCTGACTGCGTGCCGCCGAATCAGGGAAGAGCCGACCTCCGTATGACCCCGCGGAAGACGTCCCCATGCGGGCCTCCGACCGGCCAGCCGCGAGTTCCCCGCACCAGAACCCAGCTCTGCCTACTTTCCACGCACCAGCGGAGGTGATAAGAAGGCCCACACGCCCCCCGATCGGTCTCTTGCCACCCGCCGTCGTCGGAGACGCCGTAGGAGACAACGAAAGCGTTCCCGCATCCCGACCGAGATCAATACGACGTCCATCTCTTGTACGCAGCCCGCAGCAGCACTTCGAGTTCGCCCCACGGCCGTGCAGCGTGCGTGACACAACCGCGCCCCCGAACGATAGTCCCGCCCTTCCCTGCACAACAGAGCAAGCGCACCCTGCGCACCCCAACCCCAGAACGAGAGGCCCCGTCCACGAGGTCCAGCGCCAGCCGCCTTCCTGACCCGCTCCTGCGAGTCACACCATCTCGCCGGGTGAGTGCATCGGCACCAGCCCAACTTTATTGTTAACAAATTGTTTATATACCCAAAGTTGTGTTGCCTCTTTCCCCTCTACAACGTGTGGACCCACCTAGTGGGTAGCGTGGCGCTATCCCCCCATCGGGTCCGTCACAGTGGCATGGAGGCTAGCATTACTTTATTTCAGCCCTAGAATTTGAATTAGCAATATTCATAACGGTGAGAACCCCTCAGACAAAACCGAGAATAGGCACGAAGTGCGTTTTCCCTTGCCCATTTTACACTTCTGTGCGTTCAGACAAGCATGCGCGGGGGAAGGGCAGGTAGTTAACGTCAACGTTAACAGTAAGGCTGAAAATATGCCTAACAATTTGGGTGGTTTGGTCAATGACGGCGACAGCAGCCGTCAAAACCTCACAGCAGATACCAAAACATTAGCCCTAACCTCGCGTTTTTAGGTATAACATTGTCAACGCAGATTGGCGTAGAGTAAATTCCACGTTTATTGTCACGTCGTTAGTGCAAACGTTGAGGTCGCCTAACGTTGAAGGGACTCTGCAAACCTTTCTCCAACTTTTTTTGAAATCCTACATGCTTACAGAGCGTAGTCACCCAACCCGACCAGTACTTAGAGTGCCGTAAACCCTCAGCTAAAATTACTGCTCCTTGCCCTCAACCTCAACTGGGAAAATCCCTCAAAAGATTTTTCTCTTTTTCCCGGTCTTGACGTTCTTCGACGGCCCGAATTACGTCCCTGAGGCCATGTAGCGGCTATTGGCCGGTTTCGCTTCAGTTGCAGCAATGAACGCTTTTCGATAGAAACTTTAAAATAAAGCCACGAAAACAAAGCAGAAACGGAAGGCGTATCTGGTGCGACGAGCAAATCACGCAGTGCCGCTTCGTGCTGCTGATAATTGTAGCTTTCGCAGTGCTTCCAGACGCGAAGGAAAGAGTGTAAGCGTTTATCGGAAGTGTTGCAGGGTCCCTTTGAGGCTTAATATATATGCCTAACAACGTACTCACTCAGGTAGAATGGGCGGTGGCGATGACACCAGCCGTTAGAAGCCCACGGCCAATTTACCAATTCCCGGTCGGCATGCAGCGACGACGATAAACCTAGCCACAATTCTCACATATTCATTCAGGGACGTTGGCCAGTGACAGCAGCCGCAAATGCTCATGGCCGATCCACCCCTAACCACTGGCAGCGACGTCAGTACGCCCACCAACCCAAATGATTTCACAACTCGACGAGAATTGAGGCCCACGCATTTCAACATCAGATGGGGAAACCTAAGCTCAACTATCCCAGTAATCTTTTTTGTACGGAGATTATCACCTAGGAAAAACATTCTTAAGCATGTTAGAGTGTTTATTGCATGTCCTTACGCTCCTCACACGCGTGAAAATAAGAGAAAATGTGGACGAGATTTATGGGTATGTCAAATAATCCTATTAACGGAAATATGACCGTAGTATTCTATTAAGTGTTCTCCGCAGTTTACGCGTTGTGTCGAAGAGCAAAGCTTCTGTTTAGAACAACTTTCCCCTTCCCCATTTCACGTTGAAACGAAGATATAAGTACATTCTTTAAGAACCTTCCAATGCCTCCATACAAGGTATAGCGAAGTACTGCAAAACAAAGACAATTCTCAAGTAATTTGGAAGATGTCCCTACCGCTAGTTTTATGTATATTATTATCGTTCTTTTCTTACTTCTTTAGGAATGTTTCGCGCTAAAACGAACCCGACATCGGATAGCTGAGTGCCTCAGACAGCAGAGGACGTTTTGCCTTGTGCACTACACCATCTGACGGAAATTCAATAATCAGGGACTGCTGTTGTGCGCACTTGCCGTCTGAGATACGCCAGAAACGTCTTCCCCGGGGATTACTCAATTATTGTCTACGGGGGACTTTTTTTTCCATCTCAGGAGGAATGAAGTGCCCTTTATCGAAGCGCTTTCAACTTTTAGCCAATGAAACCAGTGCCGCCCTGTAATGCGATTTGTGAGAAGACATATCCCTTTCGATTTATTGCAGCGCACCGTCTTAGTACCACAGATAAATGTTTCAATTTCTTGTTACTCCAAGCCCACGCGCGACCCAATTATTGGATCGCGGAAAACACTTGACTTTCCTGCAATAACGCCCATGTTTTCTTTGTGTGTCACGCTCTAAGCCTCACTATTTCAGCCCTGTCGGCACAGGAAGTGACAGACTTGATCAAGCCGCACGCACAGGCGCTTAGGCCACCTGATTATCGTTGCAGCTTCGCTTGCGGTATTGGGGCGCGAATATATCGCTGGATGACCATGATGATTGCCGTGCTAATGGTGGTGCTCACACAAGCGCGTTTATTTTCAACGCTTTGCGTTAGGGGCAGAAGCTGGACCTTCGTATCCAGTATGGTCTAGAACGGCGGCAAAAATGCTGCTCGTTGCAATTGTAAGGTAAAGATAAAAATTCTATTGTCGAGAGAAAGCAATCCAGCAGGGAAAATAGCTGCAAAGGCGGCTTCAATGGCAATACTAAAGGATGTGAAAACAATCAGAAAAAAGATCGATTTGCCTGTCAGCCTGTCGGTACCAAGGAAAGGCACCCCTGCTCACACTCTTAAGGCTCAGCTCCCTTTTTATTAATCGTTAAGACTTAGAAAAGCTTCTTGTGGGAAAGTAGTTTTGGGAAGAAGTAAAATAAGACGGCCCCGGCATCATTTCCACCCACATTCCCCATAAGCGGGATAAGAGACTCTTATCAGTTGCCTTGTTCCTTGTCCATTTTCTCCCCTCATAATCTTTGCTCGTTTTCGCACGAAAGAGTGAGTCAGCAAAAACATCCGAAATCGAGAAGTCGGTGTTCTCAGGGGGAAAAGCCTCCGAGACGGCAGTCACCTGAGAAGCGACAGTTCTTGATTGACATTCAGCGTTTGGAATGTGAGCAAGTAGGTGTTGGCGCATGCAACCAAGTCCGACCTAATTTTTTTTTTAACAGTGAATGACGTGTCAGATGTCTCAAAACACGGACGTTGCATTTTGGCTGTTGAGGAATCTCACTCAGTGCTACGATGAGCTAAGCAAAAAGCACGGTCACGATCACTTTGAAAGACACGCTGAAATTTCGCAATGGTAAAATGGGCCTGGAGGCTGGAAACTTAGATTTAATGCGCTGCTACAGGCACAGCATGCGATAGCCTGAGAGCTCCAATAGGCACAAACGGGTACAGATGCGAAGTTGTTCCTCGCTGCGTTGTGCTTATATGCGTGGCACGGGGCACCACGCTTAGTTTCGTTGATGGTGCAACGCCGGTTAAAACATTTGCGCAGAACATTAGTTCAACCAGCAGAAAACAAGGAGCGTCATCCAATGACACTTCGTTGTAGTAATCAGAATATCTGCTTGAACGCTTTGTCTTGGGCGCTGGATTAAAAGCTAAAAACGCATTCCCGATGCACGCTTCAACAAAAGTGAGAATGACGTTTGGAACTTGCCAAAATGTTAAAGGGGATTGTAAACACACACTTTATGGGTGACCGTCGCTTCAATCTAGGTTCGCCCATGCTGAACAACACAAGACTGAAGCACCGCTAGCAACATATGTACACTCTTTGTCAAAATTTTGTAAGCCGATCCTCAGCCTCCTCGACCGCAAAGAATTCAAAAAATAAGCTTTACTTTTAATGTGATAATAATATTTATGACAGTAAGAAATAAAGGTGTTTTCTCTAGCTTTTCAGGAAAAAAAGTTTCAGGCTCGCTCGGGGCGTAAACTGTACATTGAATTTTCTGCGGCCGGCGCGCTTTCCGGCTTGGCCTAGACAATTTTGACAAAGTCTCTACGTGTGCGCTATTGAAATAGCGCAGTGCTACAAAACCGTACGGGGGCATGAATAATACCAGAAAAGTGCCTTCAGCAAATTAGTAGGGGTGTAGGTCCCCACAGTGTGCTTGAAGGGAGATTAAAGTAAGTTATAAACTTAACTGGCCCATTCTCAGTTTATGTTTTCAGCGTATTTGCACCCATTTCCATTCCTAAGGGAAAAGGTGCGCTGGTAAGTGTCATTTCGGGCACAGCATGCCCCCCCCCCCCCCCAAAGATCGCTCACGTCGGCTATGACAACACGCTGGTACGCGGACTGCGAGGTCCAGCTTACCAACACCAGAGCGCTGCGTCGTTGTCTTTACTCGTCCTTAACCTGTAGCACTGTTTCATTTCATTCCTAAAATTTAGCACTGTTCCAGAATTTTTATGCTGTTAAACCTGTTTGTGAACAAACAGTCGAGATAAGCCTGCAACGGTTGGAAAAAAAATTTGGAAGACCGAAATGTCATTAAAATACACCTAAGCCGAGTATGACGTCACTGTGGTAGTCAGTAGGGTGGCAGTGATTGTCGCATGGGTCTTAGGCAATGTAACGAATTACCGATCATCCCCTGGTTTAATACCAGCGCGAAAGAGAGCAGTCAGGAATTACACGAGTTGAAGTACACAGTCCAACTACATATATGACTTCGATCAATTCTCTTCTGTATTCACAGCAGCGTGGATTAGGAAACAAGCTCGTGTAGAAGATATTCCAGTTAAAGTTAAGCGAAGGAAATTAAGTTGGTCAGGTCATGTGATGCCGATTAGAGACAACACGACGACCATCCCTTTAACAAAAGGGTTGCCACTGGATACTTAAACGAAACAAAGAAAGGCCTCTGATTCGATGAAGGGACGAACTAAGAAATTTCAGGAGAAAGAAATGGACTAGGCAAACTCGCGATAGAAGCACCTGGAAGTATTAGGGAGAGGCCTTCGTCCCGCAGTGCACTCAAAAATGATGATCATAATGATTGGGATTATTACGATATAACGAGAATTTTAAAAACCAATTTTACACTGTATTTCTGATTCTCATTCATAATAATTTTATAACTCCCCACTCCTGAGTACTTCTAGCAAGCACACACAGGGGCCTCCAATGATAGGAGTCTGTTCTTCACGGTATTCACACTTCATTTTTGTGAGTTTCGCCCAAGCTATAACGCCGTCTTCGAGCTGCGGGCACCATGCCCGAATAAAACAATACAGAAGAATCGAAGAAGCGGTTTTTCATGAACCAGCCGGAGTAGCGCTGAGAAGGAGGAAGGCACTTACGCAGGATGCACCAATAAGTATAATGCGGACTTTTATTCATCCATAGCACACGGTCTCGCATGCAAACACGCGTGGATACGGGCAGCCACAACTTCAGCGAACAAAAAACGAAACTCGCAGGCTGGGGGCCAAGATAGCTTCAAGTTCTTCAAGTTCTTTTTTTCCTAAAAAAAAACATATCGAGTACCCTGGAGACTTCTGTATTCTAAGCTGCTCGGGCCGCTTGCACCGACGCACGCGGTGCCCTGTATGGCCGTTCAACAACGCAGTTTCTGCTCAGGGCAAGGCTGCGCAAGCTTGAGTCAACACTAGGAGTGCGCGATAAACCAGGTAAAAAATGCGCCGGCAGGCCGGCCCAACTTCCTCTGTTTTAGTTTAATCTTGTTTTTCTACTTTTGAACTGCGAAAATTTGAAGAAGTTAACCCTGCGTCGTCTCTTCGGCTCAGCTGCGTTCGTAAGAAAGTTTAGGCCACCCATCGAAAGTTTTAACCATATTTGAGAAACACAAACTCCCCTGTGTAGTTGCTTTCAGTGCAGGTTAAAGAAAACCCTGGTGGTTTACATTAACCAGTAACTCTACTCTACAATCCCCAGCACTGGCGAAGTGCTTTTTCTTTGGGGAATGATAACTAAGTTCAGCTTCAGGGGCATGAATAGGCAAAACACAGCAGCCGACGCAAACACGTTCCGCTTTAGGAAAGTGCGCAACTTAAACATTACGAGGGGAGAGGGGGGGGGGGGCAGCAGCAAAGACGAAAAGGAAGCGTTTCTAGCGCAACCCTTTTAAACCTTCACTGAACCAGACGTTCTCAAGGAATGAAAACAACTTCGACTAGTGCAGTTATAACCAATTTTAGGATCACCAATAAAATTTCCTCTGTCTTTCTTTCTCGGTATTTCTGTTTGACAGACCCTCGCAGAATTCTGTTTGACAGCCCCGCAAATGAAGCTGAAAGTGTGAACCTGGAAGAACCACTAGCAAGGCACGGACATACGAAGACAAAAAGGTTCGAAGGGCAGCCGCGTCCTGCCCAACTTCATTCCGCTGTGCGCCGTGGTCTTTCATCGAAAGGCGGCCGTTGGATGAATAGAGCGGGCTTTTCAAAGCTCGACAAGGAAGGGGATCCCGGGAACGATATCGAAATCGGCATCCAGGGAAAAGGCTAGTGAAAAGAGACCAACCACCGGAAGAAATCTACAGAAAGGCAGGAGCGGTCAGCCATGCGTTGTTCTTTCACTACTTTGCAAAGTATGGAAACGTAGAAAATGCAGGGAGAGAAAAAAAGACTAGTATCGAGTCTAGCTCCACTGTCAACAGCCAGCAGAGGGTAGGAAGCAGGAACAGTGCCCGACGAAAATTGGGAAATAACTGTCAAGAAATAAAAATGAACCCGGTAGCCTAAAACCATGGAAATTAGGTTTCCCCAATTTCCGGACAAAAGAGTTTAATAGAAAGGAAAATTATACAAAAGGTCCAGGACGAAGAAAAGGAGACAAAGAGAGATAGAGTTTAACTGGTTTATTGAGTGGGGAGGTTGGAAGCCAATATACACTCGGCTACTCCATTTCACATAAGAAAGGGTCATAGACTCGATTGGAGAGAAGTTCGCGACTATTGCCGTAATGTCTAGATGTTGTCCATTGAATGTCCTTGTGGGGTGGCATTCGCGGATTATTCACAGTGACTGGTCTAAACCTGTGTGTCAGATCAGAGCTTTCGAAGCCCGTAAAGCACGTTTGGGACAAGCCCATTGTCCTAAAACGTCGTTTAGCTGCATGTCCACGGAAAGCGACAGTCCCAAAGACACTGCAATCGAGCACATTCCCAGAGGAGGTGCTGCAGGGTTTCTCGCACACCACAGTGTGGGCAGAGTGGCGACGTAGCTTGTGTCATCTTGAAGAGGAAGTTGCGCGTGTATGCGACATTAAGCCGCATGCGATGTAGAATTGCTTCTATCCGCCTTGAAGTGTCCTGGTGGCTTAGCTTGCGCTCCTATTCAAGATCATATGGGCGGGACACTGTAAATGAAAAATAGACACTACAGCTTGTGCCACGGGCACATCGAAGCATGTGGTGAAAGAGAAACAGAACGCACTCTTTCATAGGATGTCCGGGGATGAGCACATGATGGCAATTGAGCTTCGAATTTGCGGCGTGTGAATAGTTTGACTTTGAATGCAGACAGAAAGTTAACGATAAGAACCAGCTCGTAACGTTTTTTTGAAGGAAGAAAGAAGTTTATTGCAACAACAACAACAACATTACAACAGCATTTAATACCGATGGATGTCCCAAAGTTACAAAACTGTCAGGGGGACCTCCTATTACATAAAACCGATGAAAAGTACAATTTTACAGGCAGTGGAAATAATGCGTTAGTAAATCAGAATAAATCCAAGTCTGTAAGCATGCTTACACAGCATGAGTCAGAACATAAGACAAGAAAAAAGAAATCGACAAAATAAATATACTGCAAAAAGAATTGTACAATGCAAAGGATCATCAAAACACAATGCTAATATTTACATCATTAAATTAGAACAGCAACATAAGCAATATGTACTTATTTAGGCAGCGTTCATGCCATTGCTGAACCAAGTGTGGTAACTAGGTGGTGTTTTACATGTTTTATAAATGAAAAAAATGAAGTAGAAGTTTTGATGTTAGTAGGTGGTTGATTCCAGAATATAGTTCCCATAAAATACACTGTAAACTTTCCATAGTTTGTTTTAACTTTGGGTAATAGCAGATTGTTGTTTTCAGAGAATCTCGTGGCGTTGAGGTTAAGCAGTTTAGAGTGCGTTAAGGCACCAAGAGATATTTCGTTGTTGACTACGCGGTAAATAATTGTTGTCACCGTTTTGATGGAAAAGGTATGTTAGGATATCAGTATATCAGTACATCAGTACTTTGTATATCAGTACTCTGATAACTATCTAAAAAGAAAAGACGGCAAAGAAGGGGAAGGATATTTGTGTGCAGACAGGGCATAATAATAATCATCATCATCGTCGTCATCATCATCATCATCATCATCAGTCTACTCAGGTCCAGTTCAGGACGAAGGCCTCTGCCATTGACCTCCAACCGCTCCGGTTTTGCGCTGCTCGAGTTCGCTGTTTGCAGAACTTTTGCAATTTGTGAAAGAGAACAGTTTTGCAATTTAAAAAGTTATAGCAGCCACAAACAGAGCAATTGGCTGACTAATTGGACGTGGACGTGCCTTTTAAAGTGTTTAAACGCTGACGTACGCCCCCATTTATGCACAGATTTCGGATGGTGTGATAAGATGGGCACTGGGCAGACCGGGCGGTTCATAAATGTGAGGCAAGTGGTAGCGGAGCGACATTTTAAAAGGCAGCTTCCACATTCCATTTGTCGGCCTATCACTGTTTGCGGCTGCTATACGTTGTTAAATCGCAAAACTGTTTTCCTTGCGCACAAAGACCTGCGCGCTAAAAAAATGCCTGAAGCCTTTTTTTTTTCTGAAATGAATTCTGATAACAGCATTAGTTGGTCATCTACGTCTCCAATTGATCGTTAAAGGGACCTTTCAACACTATTTTCAACTTTTTTCGCAATCTTAAATGCTCCCAGAACGTAGTCAACCTACACATCCAGTACTTACATTAGGCAGTCGCAAAGTACCTCAGCCAAAAGTTGCTGCTCTAGGCCCATCAGATAAATTAGAAACTTGCTCAAAGGATTTTTGTCTCTTTCCCGGTTTTGGCTTTCATCGACCGTTGGAACTACGTCATTACAGCGGCGTAGCGCCTATTTGCTGGATTTACTTCTGTCGCAGCAATGAACGCATTCGATAGCCACTTTAAAAATAAAGTCACAAAAGCAGAGGAGAAATCGGAAGGCGTATCTGCCGTGACGAGAAATCACGCAGTTCCTCGCCGTGCTGGCGATAACTATAGCTAGCCGCGTGCTTCCAGACGCAAAGGAAAGAGTGAAAGCGTTTATCGTAAGTGTTGCAAAGACCCTTTAAAGGGACCCTGCAACACTTTTTTCAACTTTTTTTGGAATCCTAAATGCTTGCAGAACGTAGTCATCCAACATACCCAGTACGTAGATTAGGGGGTCGCAAAGCACCTCAGCCAAAAAAATTATTGCTCTATGCCAATCAGATAACCTGTAAACTCGCTCAAAAGATTTTTCTCTCTCTCCCGGTCCGAAATTTCTTCGACAGCTCGAATTACGTCACCAAGGCCAAGTACCGGCTCTTGGCCGGTTTTCCTTCAGTTTCAGCCATGAACGCTTTTCGATAGCAACTTTAAAAAAAAAAAAACAAACAAAGCAAAAATGTAACGTGTATCTGGTGCGACGAGAAAATCGCGCAGTGCCGCTGTGTTCTGGTGACAACTATAGCTTCCGCAGTGGTTCCAGACGCGAAGGAAAGAGTGGAAGCGCTTACCCAAAGTGTTGCAGGGTCCCTTTAAGGGGCCTATCAAGATAAAGTGTGTTTACGTCTTACCTTCGTTAAGGATGCACGCGCTTCTAAACATGTTTTCCGGTTCTTATAGGGAGTCTGCAACGCTTTCGATAAACTATTTCCTTTGTACCTGGAAGCACTGTGAAAGCTATAGTTATCGCCAGCACATCCACAGGGTAGCACTGCGTTGGTTTGCTCCTCAAAAAAATACGCCTTTTGTCGATCGGCTCCAGGCTATTTGCTTAGCGGAGTGTGGAGTGCTTTCTTTTAACAAACGTTAATCTAATGTGTAAAACATTGCTGCAACGCTTAAGTTCGTAAGAATGCCGGCCAATAGCTGGATATTCTCTTACAGTACGTTCACTGTAAAGAAAGCGTAACCCCGTGGCAATTCTTTGTGCAGCGGTCGAGAAACCCTGCCAAGACCGGGTTTGAAAGCGACATTTAATTCAAGAAAATCCAGAGATGCGTTTGAGCAAGTTGCAAACATGCGTTGCATCTGAACCGATGCGCGATGGGTTGCTCCTCCTGAGCCCGTGTAATTTTGGCTGACACTTACTCGCGCGCGGTTGCGGGGACAACAGCAAGTCTAATCTGCCGCGCAAGCCGAGATGGCTTTACCACGCACACTGACATACCCCATGTTCGAGGTTTTAGTCGGACTACGTTCTGTAAAATATCCAGACCATGGGAAGCACTTCCACCCGAACAAAGTGTTTCATCGCGAAACAAAGGGTCCCTACCACAGACCATCGCCTCCTGTAATTAGAACGCATTCACACTTCCCAATGGGAGTGAGTGTGCGCCTAGTCAATGTCGCTAGTGGGGCACCCGAGCTAGGGATCGCAACCGTCTGACTCTCCTCTTTGTCCTGCTAGTTCACGCAACTGTGTTTGAGATTGTCAAAGAACCCATATGGACCTCGCTCCAGCACTAAAAACTGGCCCCGGAGTTTTCAATCGTTAGGCTCCAACGCGTATCGCCCCGCTTACTGGTCACATATTGATGTTTTTGTGCCGGGTTCTGTATCTCTAAATGTCTTTGTCACAGCCGCCGGCAGGAATTAACCCAGCGCAAAATAGACAGGCCACCCGGGGCACAACTACTGCACTGCTTTTTGGACAACCAGTGCGCTGCATGAAAGGGACTAGCGCACGATCCACCCCGCGCTGCGAGTTCGCCGCCGAAAAAGTCACGTGGCCCTGCCACCCACCGCGAAAGGGCCAGGCCAGCCGCCGCCAAATGCCGGGCCATTCTCGATGCCAAATTGCCCACTGCCCATGATTTTTTGCGTAAGCACGACGTGCAATCGACGTACTGCACTATAGTATGACGACATGCGGTGTAATTTGACGAGTACTCAAGATCGCTAAAGGTACAAATTTGTGCAAGATAGATTAAAAACCGGCTTGTACAAAAAATTAAGCGGGGGGGCTCGACAAGAAAAAATTTCTGGAGGTGAAATTTGGCGCCAATTCACCACAAGGCGATCGAGTAACGTTGACAAAGTCCGAGCGAAAGGCGGATGTCCGGTTACAGACAGCAATTTTTTACGGGCATCTTTTTATTTCTTTCAATCGCTTTTAGTACATCTGGGCTTCCTTCAGAGAAAATTGTTGCGTTTCACCTTCCCTGCGGCATCATTATCTCTATGGCCGCCACCGCCGCCACGCCAGTTGGGCTTTTTTACTAGTTTATGGCGTGATCGAGAAAAAAACGCCGCTACCATCGCTTGTATGACACATAAGAGCCGAAGCTGTAACGAAACCGCGGGGCGCACAGACGTCGCCGATTCACTTTCGTCAATACTTCAACGCTGTTGAACCAAATGCATTTTCTTTTTTATATCTTTCTCGGTGGTAATCTCATTGACCCAGCGACAAGATATGGACAAATGCCAAGTTGGGTTCTCTTTTGTCAAGGAAGGCAAAGTGTACTGCCCTCTTATCTTGCGGTACGCCAAACAAATCATTTGGTTTATTTTATTGCCAAACATAAAGCAAAATACTGCAGTATTTGTATGCTCCATGCGCTGACTTGGAAATGAAACTATAATTTTTTTCGTAGGGAACCCTTTAAACAGTCCATGCGAAACTCGCCTCTGCCAAATGCCGCACATTTCGAGCGCCGTACGCATTTTTGGGTATTTGTTGTATTTTGTGACAAAAACGCCGCCATTTTCAAGCTGTTAGGTTCGCACTTTTACGCAGGCTGAAGTGATGTGACGTATGTTCCCGCCAATTGTTTAAATTACGTCACGTCATAATCCCAGAGGGGTGTGTGTAAGTATTGTTGTTGAATAGACAGACAGCTTACTTGTCATGCCCGCTGCATTTAGCCTTTTTTCATTGCCGGCCAAGAATAGGTTGAAGAGAAATAGGCAAACTAGAACTGGTTCCGTAAAGACATGAAACGTCAAATGACGACAGCACACACAACCGCTGAACCGAAGCACGTGGCCAAAATAAAGCCAATCAAAAAGATTTCCCGAAATTGTGAATTGCCGGCAATTGTGCAGTCGAGAATAGGGCCCCAGATTTTTCGTTCGCTTCTTTTTCAAGCCTGAGCGGAGTGCGGGATTCACGGTGTCAACAAAGCTTCCCGTAGCACGGCAGTTATGAGGAGGCTACGGAATACGCCAGCTAAGCGCGCAGCATATGGGAGGAAGGCTGAGCGCCGTAACAGCGAAGGAGGAGGAAACGCGGCGCGACGATTGCGCGGTTTTTTTTTACGTTCCTCAGCTACACTCGCTTTATGCATTCGGTTTAGGTTTGTTTTGTTTTCGGGGGGTTGTGTTTCCCCCTTTGTACACAAGAAAGCAGTAATTTAGTTGAGACATGCGTTGGTTTGCTCCTCAAACAACGCCTTTTGTTTTCTAGTTATGTGGCTTTCTTTTAGATATGCAGTTTAACAGCAGGTGACACCGCAAAATTCCGGCGGTCCGAATACGCCAAGACCGGGAAAGCGACAAATTTAGCTAGTATTCCAACAATTTTGGATATGCGCGTAATTACATTGTTTACATGGTTGTTCCGGGTCCCTTTAAGACATTTTGTTGAATAGTACACCGAGTGTTTTTCTTTGTCCTGCTACGGAATCCACTACTTCTATAGTTTCATTGCCAAGAGTAATATTTGCATTTAAGAATGCGCTTGAATGCGCTTCTAGTGCGCTAGTAAACCACGTGGGCCACCCTCCGCCCCGGGCCATGATGCCGCCCACTGGCGCTGTCGAAACTGTATTATTAAAGTGCTACTGCAGCGTTTTAGAGTTTTCGATGCAAGGAATGCTATCGCATACTAAAACACAAATCAGACACATGAGACAGCGCTTGGGCACAGCTTGGCTTCCGCTAACGTCCACTGCATGCCCCAGGGGTTCTTTCTCCCTGAGCGTTGTGGCATATTGACCTGAACATGCGCAGTATGCCATCCCACGATAAGTGATGACGCACGTCTAACACCAGACGGCAGCCGATGTTTGGCCTTCTTTCGTCCTACGCGTCAAGGGTTGTGTACACGAAGCGAAACATTGAGCGGGAGCCTCAACCGCATAGAGAAAAGTGTACATCTAGCAGGAAACGACGCAACGGGTTTTCCGACTTTGTAAGCCCACCTTTATTGAGCTCGCAGCTGTGCACTGTTCCTATTTCAGCTCTACGTGACATTCGTCTCTAGGCGGAAAGTGGACGTTGAGTCGCATGAGTTTCCCAGCAGGCTACTCCTAAAAAAAATTAATTATGATGCGTATTTAGGCTTTTATTTTGTCCGCATCGAGAGACGTCTGCTTGAACGAACGTCTAAAGTAAGAGTAAAAGACTAAGTAAGGTTAGAGTGATAGGAACGATAAAGCGCAATATGCTATTTTATGGCCGTATGGCTATAACAACTAGTGAAGCCAATAGCAGCCGAGGCGGGTTTCAACACCGAGAAGTTTCCCGTAAATGCGCTGTTGAATGCGTTAAATAAAGCACTCGATCACAGGAAAATATTACCCAACGTTCGGCTGTTCGCAAATTTTATGCTTGTGTTCTAACGCAGACGGGTAAATAGCTTCGGTAAGAGGAACGTCTGACGACAGCGTCCCAAGGACGGATGAGCGCTGGAGAGGGGCTTAGCAGATGCGTTTTGCGTGCAAAGTTATCCCTCTCGATCGCCCTCTTCTGGGAACCTGTATAGCTACCTACTGATTTTCAGCCATACCGTACACCCACCAGATCCTGAAAGAGTAAAATACTTGATTCTTCTACCTTTTATCTGCAATTCAGCCTTCCCTTTCACTCACATGCGGTGTGAGAAGGCAAAATTGGCCATTTGCAGCGAGGGGCATAAAATAGCAAGGGGGGGGGGGGGGGTGCACGTGAAAGCGATGGCATAAGCCGTTCTTCAAGTTTTTATGGTGGTGGCGCGTCGGAAGCTGAAAATAGTGACGTCCTTCTAGCAGCTAAGTCTAGCTCTCCGCAAGCGTACTAATTATACACAGAGAGGAAGCCTAACTTACTACCTATTTAAGAGCACACTAAACTTCTTGTTTTAACTGAAAGATCACGCTTGTGGCTCTCTGGACTTTTGTTCGACGGCCAATTATGCCGTGTTTTCTGTGAGATTGATTGATTGATTGATTGATTGATTGATTGATTGATTGATTGATTGATGATTGGATTGATTGATTGATTGACTGACTGATTGATTGATTGATTGAATAAACGTTCGATTAGAAAAAGTCTGCGCGTCAATTAAAAGCCAATTGGAGAGACAGCGTAAGGACGATCTTAAAGAGCAGCTAAGATGCCTAGCTTGCTACGCCAGATGAATGTGGTGACTATGGAAATGAAAAGGGTTATGCGGAAGATGATGCAAACGGATGCATTCAGTAATTTGCAATGTCTGCTCAAATAAGAAAACCCAAGAGAGAGAGAGAAAATTCTTTAATGAGACCGAAGAGGACAGCCCTGCATAATGCTGGGCTTGCTACTTCAGATGGTTGGTGAAAATGGGATAAGGGTTATATGCTTACATGACTAATACAAATAAGAAAAAAAAAAGATGACAGAAACTCCACCAGACAGAGACATGAACACACATTTAAAAAAAAGTCACAGATAGTCACAGGCTGGAGCCAGAGTCTCTGAGGAAACGTGCAAGAGCTTTAAAACCCCGCACCGCCCTGTCTTCGCTGTTCAGGGGCCGAAAAAGTCCTCCGTGCTGACAGTTCTCGCCCGTAATAAACTTCGCGCTGTCGTTCGCGCCGAGTTAAAACGTGGACAAACGCAGAACAGGTGTTCCTGTGTCTTCTCGTACACCGCAAAGCGTACACAGAGGTGATGCCATCAAACCGATTTTGTTAAGAAAGGTTTTTGTATAGGCTACTTTGAGGCGCAGGCGATGTATAGCACACTCTGTTTGCCTCGATAAACCGTGAGGTATACGAAGCGTACACTGCGGGTCGATAGCGTAAAGGGGGGCGTACTGCAGGTCCGGGTTCCGCCAGTGCTGCAATTGCATGCGCCATCCAAGAGTTGTGGCTAGAAAACCCAATGTCAACGAGGAAAGCCAATAACAAAAGCCAATGCGTCAATAAGAAAAAAAACGCCCGGTTGAGTCTGATGGCAGGGATACCCGCGGTCTGTGGGGTCTTTATAGATGGAAAAAAATGACCGCGTATCTGCTCCTTTCGTTGAAAATGTCGACAAAAGACGATAGTCGACTGGAGCCCCTGCCAAGTAAATGCCTCCTTTCTCTTTCCCGCTCACCTCTCATGATGTTCCTCTCCCTTCTCATTCCTCCCAAGATAACTGGCTAGAGGTTTGCTCAAGTCAATTTAAATTTACCGCGTTCCACTGCTCCAAGTCGGGTGACTCGATGCCAGCGCTGCCGTACGGTGGAGGCGCGCGTGAATCGAGGCAACCTACTACAACGTTTATCGAACCACGTTTCCCTACTCCACGAGCCTTTCAAGCGGAACGTGGAACCTGTCTAGTGGAACCTTTCGTTGCTGTTGCCGTTTCATTTCTTGAGTGCCGCCGGGAGCACGGACAACAGCAGGCGACGGTTTTCTGCAGTTGGATGTAGTATTTAATTTGCTATCGGAAAAACCAAGCATCCGTAAACTTTTTCATAAAGGAACACTGCAAATATCACTTATGTATTGATTTTTGCCTTATATTAGTGTAATGTCTTGTTCTTGTTCCACAATGTTGGCAAGTATGAACACTGAAACCGGACTTAGACGTTTAGATTTGGCTGTGAGTATATAAGACTATTGCGAGTCACTGACGGACGGACGGACGGACGGACCAAAATTTCTGCGTGTACGTAGCCCAAGAAAGACTATCGTCTTTAAAAACCAGGTCCTCGGTGGCAGTCAGGGCCCTGGGCACCCGGTCTCACTGGTGAGAGGGCTCAGAGCTGGTCAGTCGAGCCGCACACCACTCACATCTAGTGTTGGGATTAGGGATGAATGATGCGCGAGGTATGGAAGCCCTCCCGTTCCATGTGGTAGAGGGTATGGTATATTAGCGCTACACAGACGAACAAAAGAGAGGGGGCTAATCAAGCGCTACTCACAACAGATTTATTGCATTTATTAGCGATGATACATACAACTCAGTGATGCGCACATCACCTGCGTATCGCTGTGTTATATATCAGTGCCAGCGCTAAGAACCGCACCTGTTATGTCCACTAAAGATTTCATTCGTTCGTTCGTTCATTCATTCGTTCATTCATTCATTCATTCATTCATTCATTTCGAGTTACTTATCATCTTTTCTTGTAAAAAATACCGTCAATATCCGTAACCTTGATTGTGGAGCATACCGCACACCTGTCTCCAAGCAACACGTTCTGTTTTCACACACTAGTACTGATGCATCATGATAATCGTCGTCGTATTCGTCCTCATCATCATAATCATCATCATTATCATTATCCAGCGTCGTCGTGACCGCATTTTTCTAATCCAGGGATGACCCGTTCCTGACTGAATTCGGAAGCCCAGTAAGTGGAATCATGACCGCGCCTTTTATTTCGCGTTGCCATGCACGACAACAAAGCATTGGAATCTACAAGCTACGCAATTTTAGGCTATCAGACCCCATAGTATAACGGTGATAAAGTAAACGTGCTGGCCCACAAACTCTACGTCAGTAAACTAAGTCTTTTTTGCCACAGTGTTCTGGCATTACCGCCCATCTCTGATAAGCACCCGATCACACCGCGACTCGAGCACACTCCGAGTTATGGCGGTTTGCCTATACAAGAAGCATGTCAAGAGCGTGAGTGGTTCGCAGAGGCCATAAAACAAATGCACTCGCCTGCAGGCGTGGGTTTTCAGGAGAATAAACAACAGCTAGCTCTCACTACTTAGTTGCGGCGAGCTCAGATTCCGGCACGTCGAGATGAGTAAGCGCCCAAACGTGCCCTGATCCGCTTTCAGTTCCGCCTCCCTTACTTCCTTCTTAGTTCTTCCCGTCCCTGCACGCGCTACTGAACGCACAAGCAGCGCAGAGTTCTGTGTTACCGAGTGCATCCCTCAAGGCGCCCATGACACCGGAGAGCGTGAGAAGGCTCCGACGGAGACGCGCATCTTGGCAGCACTCAATAAGGGAAAGCACAGCGGCGACGTAAAACATTAAGAAGAACGAAGGCGTACGTTAGCGCCCTCGCAAGACTGGGCGAAAGAACTAGTGGGGGTTATCAGTTTCTTCATTTTGTCTAGATCCGATACCTAAGTGCCGACGCGTAAACGGAGCCCTCTTTAACAGGGCAGTGTCAATACCAAATGTGCGAATGAACCGACGGAACTACGGGATGGGCCGCGCTGTCGCCTCCTTTTCATCCGTCATTCCTCATTTTCCTGCTATCTTTATTCTCTCCTTTTTTTCTTTGTCTCGCTTTTGTTGTGTTATTATTAATTTTATACTCTACCAGTGCTACTGTTGGAACCACGTCTACATATCTATATATCTAAGTTTTAATAGGTGGTATTCATTGAAAAGGTTTAGCTGTCAATTTCTTCGCTTGGCAACACTGGAAACGGCCACGGACATGGCCGCTGCGCCACGGACATGGCTCGGCTGATGCCGCTGCGCCCGCATGCCGAATAAAGCAAAAACACCGGCGTGCGTCGTCTGCTCCGGTTCAACCCGATTCTCAACGGTGGTGTCAACAGAGATGTTATTAATCGCACTCATATTGGACTCGAGGCATTATTTTGCTTTCAGTGGGGTAGAGTTGGAAACATCCACCACAAGTCATGTGCTTAGCACGGACAAGTACCGCCATCCCGCGTAGCCCGACGTTACCAGTGACGGCGCATTCACATGGTTGCCTGCATGCGTGCCTTATAAAGCTAAATCCTTTTCATCCCCATTGCGCGAAAAACCCACGTTGTTGTGTTGTGAGGTAAGAAATTGGCGCAAGCTAAAAAGAGTAAATAAAAAACACATTTGAATTCGCGCGGGAATTGAACCGGAGTATCCAGAGTAGAAGCAGGTTTTGTTCACACCGCGCTCCCTGAGCACGCTGCCAGCAGCAGATCAAGAGTCAGCCAGTGCGTGTGGCGCCGTCGGGTTGTCGCGCGACAGGTGAACTCAACCGCACGTGAGTGGAGCACGCACACCTCAGCTACGGAGGACTCTGATTCTAGGGAAGGGTTCACATGAAGTGTGGTCGGTCTGCCTGAAACAGGTTATCCGCGCCAAAAAAATAAAAAATAAAAGAAGAAACGAATGTGAAGAAAGTGGTGGAACCACGATGATGCGTAAAGACGTCGGTTATAATTGTTGCGAAGGGCAAGCCATACAGCTTTCGCCATCAAAGCGCTCAAACTGACCTAAGTGTCCCAAGGAATTTTTGTAGTTCTTATAATGCGGGCTTTAACTCCCCTGACACATACTGATACGTCAACTCCTCCTTTTTGCAGCGAAGCTGTTTGCCTAACCACCCTGTATGCATCAACCGCATCGTTAGTTCACCATGTTTATTACCTATTCATTCAATTGCCCAAATTATTTGGTTTAATTACCTGAATCACCCCTCTTATTTTGCCTTAAGTCGCTGGAAGCGTCACGATGATGCACGTGTTTTTGAAGCGCGGTTGGACAATTTGCAAACCTAGAACGATAGAAATCGGGAAAAACAGAAACGGATTCTTCCCTTCTTCCTTGTGATGTCGCTTGTGTCTTGCTTTCTTTGCCGGCTCGAACGTGCGTCTCGAACGTGCGAGTTCAGCCGCGTATAACTTTGGTATGAAAAAAATAATGCAACATGCTTTTCAGCACGTGTTGTTACCCCTTTGGAGTTCTCCCGTTTTCGCAATTTGTAAAAAAAAAAAATTCGAGATGGTGTTTTTTTTATTCGGCGTTTACATTATGCAGTTCTAGAAAAAGCAAGGCAGCCAATCTGTTTTTTGTGTGTGTATATACTTTTTCCAGCGAAGCGCTATTTTACAAATATGTTTATAAGTGTGTAACGTGCACTTACAAGTTGGTCACTACTGCAGATACCGACAATGTAACATGTAGTCTGAATTCCTGATTCTTTTCTTAAGCTATTGTTGACAGCTAAACGCAAAGTTTGAATCGAACTGTTTGTCAATTTGGCAGCAGTCTTTGTTTTCAAGCATATTCTAGTCAAAACAATCACAGCTTGCCGTGCGCAAGGCCCCAAATTTGGAAATAACTGCAGCCGCCGGAAACCGCGCCTCATCCGCGCCACCTTTGAAATTTTTTTTTCTCGTGGAGTACGCACGTAGAGAAAATTGTATTGAATTTTAGTTATTCCCTGGTTTTCGCATAATCCACAAGAATATGAGAGAAAACGAAAAATGCGCGCGTACACGCATGTCCGATCTCCTGTTTTCGAAACATTTCGAAGCACACCGGAAGCTTTGTTTCTACATACGCGTGACATTCATTAGAGCACCCTTGACACTCATTAGCGTGCAAAACTTTTTGTGAGCTCCAGCTCCAAGGCCTAAAAAACAAGCACCTAATTAGGTTCATATATCTATGGCGTCAAAAGTTCTACAAATTTTTTTATGCCAGATTGATAATTTTGGCGGTATTACCGCCTGAATAGTAATGAGGGTTGCAGACCATACTGTGAGGAGGGTCCTCGAGAGAAACGTGAACTTCACCCGGAAACGCGGCTCCAGATAATTACCCGCCCACTGAATAAATGCAAGCAATTCCTGGATGTGCCAACTTCAAATGCCATGAGAATGAACACGGATGCTCACAATTCAGCAGAAGGCGTGGGTAGACCCTGAGCCTGGTTGCACTGCCGTTACCCTGAAGAGCCCTCCCAGAACACTCCCTCAGGTCTGATCAGCTCCGTCCATCGCCTCCCGTTCAAGCTACGACCCGCAGTACAAAGGGGCTCATCTATATAACCGGTAATCGCTTCTTATTTGGTACTTATGCGCATGCGTTATGATTCACACTTCGAAGCAAAATAAAAATGAACAGAAAGTGATCAAGATAGAAAACCAGCCAGCTCGAGAACAAAAAAAAAATCACAGAAACGTGCACTCGCGCGCAATACTTGAATGGCGAAGCTGTTGTGGGTCAGCATTGCCGGACACATACTTTAGTTTTAGTATCATTGTTCCTTGGCATACTTGCGGTGCTAGTAATCGTCATATGTATCGAAGAGGTTGTCGTGTTATTCGCGGCGTGTGATGGATGCAAAGTCATCCTCACCCTTGGAGACTTCCACAAGCTCTTGGTCATCGACTCGAGGTGGCGAGATCTGCAAGTCGTCTCTGGCAGGATTGGCACACTCGTAGCCGTGTCCCCAATTATGAGAATGCGGCGGCCGCGGGTGACCTCTCCCAAGCAGGATGTCTTTCCCTCCTTTTCATTAGCGCTGAAGTTTGTTTTTAATTTTACATGCGCGGTAGCGCCTGACGACACCACTGAAGCTTTTTTTTTTTTTTTGCTGGAACCCCTGGGTGTACCGGAGCGCTCGGAGGTCACCGCTGGCGAAGCGCGAACGGGCGTTTGCATTTTCTCAGTATTTTTTTTTAATGCAGAGCATTTCTTTACTCAGCATGTAGCGTCCGCGTCCGTCCGCAACAGCTCAGCGCGCAGGTGCGCCCTCTCCCCCACTCCTCCTCTCCCGCATCACGCTACCCTCCTCGCTCTCAACAACAGGTCCGCACCCCTCTCCCTACACTATATAAAAAAAATAATAGTTATCGGCGCCTGGTTTCGATCCCGCGACCCTGTGGGCGGAACGCGAGGTACATGGTGCTCTTCTCCACTGCGCCACAAAAGCGCACAAGAATTAAAGGTACGAAACGCGCCTTATATCCTTGACTCATTCAAACTACGTCAAGAAGCTGCTGATACACGGCAGCAGTTGCATCGATCTCGTCTTCACCAGTTGCTGCAACGCACGGACCACTGCTTAAAGACCCCTTAACAGTACACTTTAGCGACCACGAAGCCGTCGTTCTCAGCGTCCAATACAACGACAACAGCAACAAATAAATAAATAACGACTTACAACAACCTACTCCTTGCCTTCACTTCTTGCGTAACAAAAAAAAAGAAAAATTGGGCCCATCTCTCCACGAGGGGGGACTCGAGTCGCAAAATCACGAAAGTAATAATTAATATATGAAAGAAATAATAATAATTAATAGTAATAAGCAATAATAGTTAACACATTCACTACCAGCCCACCACCACCCCCCAAACACTAACGTTAACGCAATACACCCACCCCCTACGCGACGCATTTACTGGAGTGCCCCCTCGTGGGGAGATGGGCCCTTTTTTCTGCAGCACTGAACTTACGGCTTGTACAATAGCTCTGCTGTAAAAGATCTCAGAGAGAAGGCCAGTCCTAAAGGGGCGAGCCATGCAAAATACAAGTTTATGTTTTTCGAAAGATTTGCTGTTTTCTGAGGGCCCCAGCACTTGACCGGCAGCAAATTATGTTTTAGTCACTAAGAAATGAATGTATTTAAGTTTAAATTCTGATTCTCCCGCCAAAAAGATTGTTTTGCGACGTCCGCCATGACGTCAAAAGGAAGGGTCTTCAAGCGAACTTCCAAGCGCGCTGTTTAGTCTGCAGCGGTCTGCGGAGCCTTCTTTGCCGTCAGTCCTCCTAGATGGCGCCACCGTACTGCGCTGCACCGCTTTTCGCTTTACTTTTTACTCTATTGGCACGTGGCTTGTTTTTGTTACGGTAGGTAGTAATCGTTTCATGAAACATGGGGTATGCTCAACAAACAGGGTCACGTCAAAGAATGTCGCTTACGTCAATCGGCCATTGTGGTCCGAGGCAACGCCAAAGCGCCGCTGGAACTTCAACGTTGACGTGTACTTTCGTAACTTACATTGTTGGCCCCATATTCCTTACTGCTGCAAAATGAATATGAAATACATGTAAGCGAAAACAGCTCGTTCTGCAAGCTTACAGTACTGCCTAACTTGCGTTTGCTTTTGCTGTCCTCAGCCAATCACGCAGCCTTTCATATTACGTCATATATTCTAGTGCGTAAAATGAGCTAGTAAGTCGCATGGCCAGTTTTTACCTAATGATATAGCTTGTTTGAGCGACGTTTACGTTAAAAACGGTGTCAGTAGGATTCTAACGTGGCAATCTTTCGAATGAACCAAACCAGTGTATTGTCTGCATGGACCCCTTATGCAACCCCTGCTTGCCTGCCCCGTAAACAAAGAACATCAACAAACGATAACAAAGAGAGTGTAAGTGCAGCCTGGGCGCAGGGCAAGCTGGGCAAAATTATGTACACGATAAAAGGAGGCCTGTGAAGACAGATCGAATCAAGAAGCTGGGCCAGTGGGGAGCTCGCTGCACCGCTAAATGGAGTCGTGCAGCGTAGGCGAATTACGCCACTCCAGAGTCAACTGGACAGGAAGGGTGTTGGTACGGCAACCGAATAAAGGAAGCCGCTCGTACATTTGCGACAGTGAAATAAATAAGAAAAACAAGTAGATGACAAAGGCGAGCAAGATAAAATACTGAGATGGAAAACATTGGGAAGATAAAATATTAGTGGGACGTAACGCAGAACAGGATGGCACGCCTCACTCACGCCTCTTAGATTGAAGTGTAAGGAAACGAAGTAAAAACGACAGGGCAACACAGAAAAGGGGGCAAGAAAGAAAAACACTGAAAGCGCAGTGGACTCGGACAAACTTGGAGTACCACGATACAGTCAGCTGGGCCACATATTCCGCGGGCGAAGAAGAGCAAAAAAATGTAAATAATCAAAGGAGGCTTCTGTACTCTCGAAGCAAGTTGCCACGCTTGTCATCGTGGCGATGGTGGTGCGAAATAGCGGAGTGGACAGATGTAGACCTTGTGCCTTTTCTGTGCCTGGGCTGTTTCAATTTCAGTTTTTTTTTTCGCTTAGACATGGGGAAAAGGAATTCGTTCCTGGGGATTTCTATATTTTTTGCCATTTATGCAGCGCAACAAGGGAATAATTATTGGACGATCTGCTATCCTAGAACGACGGAAATGTTAAAAAACATAGAAACGAATTCTCCACATCTGGCGATGTCGCTTGTCTCTCCCTTTACCTGCCGATTGCAGCAAAGGCAGAAAGAAGAAACCGCTGTTAAGTGACAGCCAGTGGGCTGAACTCATTTCAACGTAGTCCTTGAAAGATGAGACTTTTTTTGTATGGTAAATTACAACTCATCCGCGCGTTTATCATTTCGCTCCTCCCTACAATAATTCCGACACATCATCGAACCTCGAAATACCTGAATTCCCGAGATTCTGACATTTCGGGCATTCAGGTATTTTGAGTCAATACTTGTCTTTTCTGCAAGAAAAGAATTTCTCAAACGTTGAAAAATTCCCCTTTTGACACGTCTTGTAAGTGGAGGATTCAGTTTTCCAGAGAATAAACGCCAACAGGTGACACTAATCTATATATAGTCGAACCTCATTATAACGAAGCAGTATCGGGACAGCAAATTAGTTCGTTATATCCAATTTTCGTTGTAACAGTACAGGTAAAAATCGGCTGTAACAAATCGAAAATCTTGCTCTCGCAAAAATACTTGTTACAAAAATGTATTTTTTCAGGCCTCTAATCCACTATAAACGAGGTAACCATTACCTTTCTCCTTGGTGCATTTCAACGACAATGAAGCGGACATGAATACGTTAAATTACAATAGAACAAAGTTCTCTTGACAAAACAGGCCTGCGTCTTCTGCAGTTTCGGACGGCGGGGCTTTTTACAAGTTGCTTCTCCGACTCCTGGTGAAATATTTCTTCGTTATATCCGATATCGCACGCAGCTCTCACGGTTCCAGTTTCGTTGTAAAAGAATATATCATTGAAATAAAGCTAGACCAACCAAGTTTGTATTCAGTTCGCTATAACCGATAATTCGCTATATCAGTGCTCGTTATAACGGAGTTCAACTGTATTCTGTCACATCTAGGGACCGTGATGAAAGGGGAACATGATCACTCTCCTATTCGCCACAAAAGTATTCAAAATGTTTTGATATATATCTGGTATTTATTTATTTATTTATTTATTTATTTATTTATTTATTTATTTATTTAGAATACTCCTAAATGTTCTTGAGTGGGAGTGTATCAGCCTCTCCTCTTACCGCAGAGACGCTAAATAAATTTGCACCGGAGCACAGCTCCCTCAGTCACATTCAGCCCATCCCGCTTGCGCCCATTTTAAATGCGTATAATTCCGTGACCCATTATGAGAAAACCACGTCATCACCTCAGATGTGTGCAGGCGAGCGGAACGTAAACTCCCTTTGGCTGTGACGCGTCACGTGGCTCCGTTGGGTACTGCTTCCCTGGAGATTCACTAGATGGCGGAAGCTGTCCTAAGGCGTGTAGTTTCAACCTTATTAAAAAACATGGCGCTTGGCACGTGGACGGGCGCTGCCTTATGTACGATTCAGTAGGCCAGTAATTCTCAAATTGGGACCCGCGCGCCTCTACGGGCCCTCGAGGGGCATTTCAAAGGTCCAAAAGCTGTTAAGGAAGCGAAGCAGGGAAATTACCGAAGTGGGTGAGTGCGTACACGAATGGAACTGACGACGGAGTAATTGTTTGCCGTGGACACTGAACAGAAAAATCTCGAATGCTCGCGCACGCTCTTCTCAGCAGAGGCAACGAGATTACAGGAGTCCGGCTGGTGTCTACAAACCACGACCAACTCTACTTGGTCGTCCTACAAACGCGTACGCACGACATCTGTGCGTACGCACGACAACCTCTGATTGACTGTGCATCAATCGCGGTCAGTGATTCACTCACGCTGGCAAACCCCCAGACGCCGTACATTTTCTTCAAGAGCATCTTCCTGTACAAAACTGCGAGTGCACGTTGAATTACAATATACGTACTATACAGAAACAGTGAAAGTCAATCAAGATTACAAACAGGAAGCTTTTTGAAACGGAAGGATTACTTAGGTTATAGTTCCCTGGTGGCTCCTCACTTTTTTCACGATGGATATACCGGCGTCCACGCAAGCTTGTTTTCATCAGTTCACAATACCCACCCAGCGGCCCTGCTTACCACTTTCTTATGCCTTCAGCATTTCTTCGGGGTCGTCATTTCCTTGGTTTTCACATTTTCGGAGTTGAACGAGCCGAAGCTGCTTCTTGGTTATGACTTAAGCGCGCCATATTGGGATGCTCTGGATACATTTTGACCACCTGGGGATCTCAAGCGTGAGCCAAAATCTCTGCACACGGGACTTTTCGCATTTCGCCTCTACTTGAAAAGAAGCTACCGCGACCGAGATCGAGCATCACCACCTTCGTGATACGCACCCTGGTCTTCACCAGGACCAGCCTAAAGGGGCTATCAAGACAAAATACAAGTTTGGGTAATTAGAAACCTTGCTTTGTCCCCATAACGATGATACCATTTTATCGCAAGCATAAACAAATATTCTGGATATTACAGAAGACAGATGAAGCAGTGACGGCTTCCAACTTTCGGTGAGGTCTCTATGACGTCACAGAATCTTTTTTGCGCGATTGGCTGCCGTCGACCAAAGCAACTAAGCTGCCCGATTGTAGTGGGGGTCTAGTTCCGTTTGGTCGTACCATTTGAATACTAACGCGCGGTTAACCTCAATTAAAACTGTGTTTTTAGTGTTCCCTCTACGGCGTCATGCTGACGTAATGTAGCGCAAAATTTGAGTGTTTTTTCTTTATTTCTCACGTTTTCGAAGTTTGAGAAACGTCTTTCACTGCTGGAGTAGAGTTGAGTGAGTTACCGAAGGCTATTTTTTTTAAACTGTGAAACTGAACAAGGTTTTATTTTGCCTTCGTGACCCCTTTAACTTTTCCTTCCTCATTATCTTTTTTTTTATTTGATTGTTTTATTTCTTGGCAAAAACCAAGGGGAGGCTGAGACTAAAGGCGAACGTGGCCTGACAGAGGCCTCAGCCACCCGATTTACAGCGTACATCTTTGACCACAGTCCCTGCGCTCTCGCTTACAGGCCTTTCACACTCCTAACACATGCCATGATTTTTTTCTCTCTTTGTCTTTTACCGGCCACCCTTGTCCATTTCAACGCGCACTTATTCGTGGACTTGAACAAACTCGAGGCGCCTATGCTGCCCCAAAACTAAGGAGGGCAATTTTAAAGGCAATTTCCCTGGCGCCTCCATTCCGGCGTCGTCTCTATCCTTTCTTTGGCGCCTCTTTGAAGCGGCTGCTCTCCAACCCGAAAACGACTGTTTTAAAAATGAACCAAGTGGACGACTTCTTGTAAAAAGTTCGCGCAAATGGGCCAATCTAAATGCGTGAAGAAATCCTCTGCAAGAAAGCAGAATGGGTCTTTGCCTGCTGCTTTTCCTAACATGCTAGTGAACGCTGCGTTCTCCTGCTCCTCATTTTGTGCAAGCTGTAACAAAGATGCAGCATTCAGAAGGTTAAATTTCCGCTTACTTCAGGCTGTTCTCGTCTCGCAAGTTACCCATCCGTTGTACATGCTATGGAGGTAACAAAAGAAAGGAAATAGTTATGGATGTTTCAGCAGAATACATCTTTTGTATATGCGATTGATGTTTACGTGTAGCTTAATTTCAAGTTTTCGCTTGCCGTTTCTGCGTGGGACATACATTCGTGCAAAAAAAGCTTAAATTTGACTTCTCTTTGGTTACTTTGTCTAAGCGCTGAACTTAATTGCTGCTGTAACCAATGGAGAATAATTTTTTATGAGGAATGTCTCATTATCTGCTAACGTTCGTCGTTCATTAACAAAATTTCGTCGTTCGTCGTTTATCCAAAGATAACCTTTCATGGCTATCTGCTTTCAAGCTGAACTTATTACTGCAGCAACAGTTTTATGCGTAACTAGGCAATGACTACCTCACATTGCTTCCCTCACATTTCTATAGTGTTTTTTCCTCTACGAATTTAGAGTGATCCCGTGCTTCAAGACTCTAAAATATGACTCAGCGTGGAACGCTACACACAAATGTAATTCATGAAAACAGAGCTGCCTTATTTTCGTAACGCTTGAAAGCAAACTTTACTGAGCTCTCGCATGAATATGGAAATATTCGGGGTAACCGCTTGGGGACGTTCATACAGATTGACTCCACTGTGGCTAGGGTTAGCTTCTCCATTATATTTCATTATTTTTTGACGCCAACCAATATCGACACAATCTTTCTTCTGAATGTGTCCCACTACAGTGAGTTATTTCGGCTACCATCTAACTGCTCACTGTAGGCCTGGCCTTCAAACACAGTAGAGTTGACGGAAAAAAGCGTTGAAACTGACGTGGCTTACCAACCATTTCTCAGCCCTGCTTTCATATTTCCATGGTTCGCGCGAGTTCACCAGATCGAGCGCTCTGTATAATAATATTTTCACTTTTTGTAGTGTTAACAGAGTTCAGACCTCTTACAACAAAGATAAATCTTTATATCTTTTTAAATATCTTTTGATGACTAAGAACCCAGTGCCGACAAGCGAGCAGAGAAGCGGACGATGATCCCATAAAAAAAGAAAAAACAAGAGATGACGAGGAGTCGAAGTGAGCTCAAATCTGTGAGTCGTCTCCATTTTCATTTCGCGTTAGTGAGCTCGTGCGTCGACGTTTGTTCTCTTGCGTGCTTTCGTCACTGCGTGGTGTGCAGAGGGAGGGTGGGAAGTGGGGAGGAATTTTTCGAGGTTCCAGAAGCTTGCCACGGCATCTGGAGCCCATTCCCTGTTATGTCTGCTCGCTAACAAAAAGACCATGCCAAGGCACCCATCGCGGCATTTTCGTATACGGGAACAGACGGCTGGGTAGATGCTGGTGTTCCTATTTTATTTTTCGGGCGCTCGAGCTCAGATGCTGCCGCGAGCTCGGAGAAATACGAGAGGTGAGATAATTTTGTCGGTGCTTGTTCTCCGTGACAAAAGCACGGATGTTGGTCTTCTGAGCGCTGTAGCGAGCGAGTTCCAAGAGCGCGTGTGTGAGTCACACGACATTCGATATATTAAAGCTTGTAAATAAGGGCACCATTGTTTTCGTCACGACGACATTTTACTATTGCCGTGACAAAGATTACTCTTTTTTGAATATCAGGGATTCCTAAAGTACGTTGATCTATTTTTTTGCCTCATTTAATTTGGCCTATCGGGGTTTATAAGAAAATGAAATTCAGGAGATACAATTTTTCTCCTCTCGCGAAGGCGTTATTTTAATTTCTAACCAAAGACAGCCCCACGTGGTGGCGACCCACTCATACAGGAAAAGCCAAAACTGTCTTTTTTCTTCAGTGTACAGAACGGACCTGGCGCGCTCGGTAAACAACTCGGCATAATTCAAAGTTATCGGAAATCACCTTCCTGGCGCCAAATAATATTAATTTTCTCTCTCGTCTCCGCAACTCAAATTTTCCCAACTCCCACATCAGCGCCGTTCGTATCAGTGTTACAGCCTATTCTTCCGGCCGTAGCGGGACTCAAAAAAGCTCCCATCCTCGCATCGAAATCATTGAAAATGGAGGCCAAGCCCCTCGAGTAAATCAGGGTTAATTTATTCTAGCCCCTCTTTACGAATTGTATGCATACCACTTATGCGTCCAGTTCTCACCGTATGCAGGAATACTACGCTTACTGTACATATGTGCGTGACGAGACTTAAAAAACAAATGGGCGCTCGCAGTAGTGGAGGGAAGACTGGCACAGAGGGTTTGCGCGCCGGTTTTCGTTAACCGGGACCTTGAGATTGATCGCTCTTGAGCTCCTCTTTTCCCACCCGGAATTAATTCTAGGTTATTACAGCAACCGGTGCAGGAAAGGTGGCGAGCGGTTTCTGTTGAAGGCATGGGGGATTATAAGGGGGCTTTTTCATTTTGATAACTGCACACTTAATTCTAGCGTAAAGCAGTACATCGAACTTTCAAGTATTTATCGTAAAGGGAGTGTTGTTCTGGAGTTGGAACTGCTATTTTTACACGTTTCTTTCAAAACTGCAGGTATTTAAGTATAGTTGTTGGAATGCTTTTATTGTAGAGCGATGGCTATCAAAGGAGGGTTCGAGGACCGCAACGAGTTCGTCAGTGCACTTCAGGGGGGCGTCAAGATCTTCCGCAACACTCCTCTTTTTCTGGTTTGCCAAACGTCGCCACAAACGCAAACGAAAGAAAATGTGGCTTTGCCGCGTTGCTCGTTTGTCTGACTTCCTTACATAACAGGTCCATAAAGTCCTTTCGCAACACTGCAGTTGTTCAAAGAAGCCAGACAGACGAAAGAAAGGCGGGCGTAGGAATGAGCGTAAGGGGGACCCCACCTCCAAGAGTTCTTTGGTAATTCGACACGTATGGACATACTTGATCGTGCGGGCCCCTTTTGCAAGCCCAGAAACGGTCCTCGTATACTGTTTTGGAGTGTCACCTAATAAGCGACTATACGGGTTTCCCTTGTAGAAATTTGTTATACACATGACTTGCACATGACGACACTACCACCCTTCCTCGTTCAACTCTCTCTCTCAGCTTCCACGGAGCGCTGCTCGAGTTAAAAGCAGCAGATGAGTTCACATCCCTCCACCGGGCAAACAGCACTCCAGCATGGCTGCTACAGTTACACGTCATGGCGAGCTATCTGTAGAACACTGTGCCTGCCCACATAATTTGCACAAAGGAACCTCTTGGGTACACTATACGCGGTGATTCTTCAGCTCATGTACGTTACCGGAAATAATATTCTGCTGGCATGTATTGCGTGAAGGGTATTTTTGTGGAAACGATAAGGCTGTTGCTGTATTTAAAAATGGCACATACATTCTTAACTAACTCTTCGGGAATTATTACCTCGCGTTCTTTTAACAGTAACGCCAGCCTCTCGTCCCCCCACCCCCAGCAAATTCAATATCGTGTTCCCAACCCCACAAAAATGCAGATTCAATGAGCTTTCGACGTGCAAAAGTAGAAGTACAATAATGATGTCCCTGCAGCTTGCAACCCCTGCCATTGTGGTTCGTACGCTCATCTTCCAACGCATGGCAGAGAACCCACAATCGCGCGTCGCGTTTTATGACCGGATGCAAGCCCCGGGACCGACCCTTCATTTCCGTATCGGCATCATAAGAGGGCGGAAGGTTTGAGAGGGCGGAGCGCTTCCAAATGCGAGTTGGGGCCTGCGACATTGGGTCGAAAGGAATATCGCTTAACGTTCAGCATCAGGCTTCAGAAAAGAGAGCAAGAGAAGGTCAAACAATGGTGTTAACGACAGCTGTAGACAATGGAGAGCATCTATGTGTTGTCAGCCGCCCTCTTGTGCCGAGTAACATCATTAGAGCCTGTGCTTATTTTTTCAGTGGCGCTGATTGTAGCTCGTTTCTTGCGCCAATTTATGTCATTACAAATTCTGCTCGACCGCATTACATTGCCCCTTTGTTATGTGATACCGGAAAGAGCTTACTGCGATGTGGTTCTTCGAAGTACCTTTCTTTGTCGTCTAGTAATCCAACACTGTTGAATCAAAATTAGAGATGATCAGACACAGAATGAAATTTGACAGTGAATTTAGCATGCCAGGATACGTATCGTGTTTGTTCAAGGATGACCGAAGGGTGGAGAACAATGAGGAGATCGTAAGCTCGAGTGAAGATTATGGCATGCAATGTTTCGGTACCCAAGAAGGGGCAGCCTATACATTTTATGCAGCAATACTCGTTCTTCCAGTTTATCTTCTTGAGTGACTCGGAGCCGCTCCGCTTTGGTTCTTCAAGTAAGCCAATGTTTTGCGGTGTTTTGCTTGTATCGTTTCCTAATCATCCAGTTCCTCTTCTTGGACAGACCCCGCCAACGTTTTGCTGATGTCTGTCTTATCGTTATCTTATCTTTCCGTTGAATCCTTTCGACCGAGGTCTCTTCTAATCGGCCTGCCGGGCGGATGGCACAGGTTACGACGGTTTTGAGAATTTCGCACCCAATGTTCGACAAGATCCACGGGCGCCGATGCACCGTGAGAGTACCTACTAACATCATTGTATGCTTTATGAAAAAACCAAGTCCTTTACACAAGGAGACGCATATTTCAGCGGGAGCGTGAAGCAAAAATATTAATGCTGAAGATGCAGCTTAGCCTTGCGTCCCTGTGTAACCACGACCTCTGCTTCTGGTTCATTTAAAATTTAAAACCCACAGTTTTGCTTAATGATAAATTTAAAGCCTGTTGCTAGCTATTTCGAATCACCCCGCACCGTTTATTGGCATATCTGGTACTACACACTACTAAATACGCCGGCAAATTCAAGCAACGCCACCCAGACGCTTACAGGTGACTGAGTGGCTTTCCGATGCCGTGTCATTTCCAATACACAACACTCTTAGTCCCGTCCCGGATAACGCCCGTATATAAGTGGTCAGCAGTCTCGATTCCGTGATTTAAGTGACTCTGACAAACACGTTTTCAGGGACGAAACAGTAGGTCTCCTCTATTATAAGTCCCGGATCGTCCGCGGACTGCCCGAGACGTGATCCGGCGCTAGATTTTTCCATGTATTCCTAAAGGACTTCCGGTCCTAATTGAGTCCTCGATCTGCCCGCGGACCGTCCGGGACTGGTAAATCGAGAATGCCCAGTGAATGTACAGCATTAACCAATGCTTAAGGAATAAGGCGCGAGAAAACGCTCATCATAATCAACATACAGCGCACAAAAATTCTGCATACGAGCCACAAAAAAAAACAACAACAAGAAAACACCAGTTCAGTGGGGAAGCTTGCAGTAAGTCGCAAAAGGCTTGAACCGTAGCAAAGCTGCAGGATTTTTTTACACTTGAGCCCTGGTAGACACATCTTCATGCATTTCTAGAAGTTTAAACTTGTAAATTGTTTATATAGATGTTCCGCCGGCGCTTTGCACTGCGCTGTAGTAGTAGTCATCGTCACTTCTGAAGCTGGAGAACTCCTCTTTACGTGAACAGTGAAGGACAGACACATCACCACTGCGTGTGCCGGGGACGCTGGGCGGTCGGCCGCGAGGCGCGCACTCATGAGCGCTCGGCATTTCCTAGCTCCTCAGCATTTTCTCACTCCTTGGGGTTTTCTTCAGTTCTTTTCTTTTGCTAAAGCCACTGCGCGAGCCGGGGGACGCTCATCGGTCGCCGCGAGGCACGCGCTTACGAGCGCTCGGCGTTTTCTTGACAGGCTTAACGCGCTCTTGCGCCACACATTCCGGCCAGATACCACAGCTGCGCTGTTAAAAAAATTCCCCGCATTTCCCCGAGGGGAAGAATGTGAAAGTGCGAATGCACGAGTTGAATTTGCGCGGTTCGGTAATGTTCGCGAGAGAGAGAGATCACACACACACAACTACAAAGAAGAAAGATGCATTATTTCACAGACACCTATTTGTGTGGTCGTTGTACTTGATTGCTAGAGCGGATCTCAGCTTTGAAATTTGCGTGTCAGAGTACTCCTTTAAGCAGGTGCATTAGCCCTTCTCACGCCCATTCCTGGCCAATCCCCCACGTGGGTATGTGCCATGTCAGGGCCCAGGCAGCGCGCGCCCATCTACAACGCGCGGACATCGACGGTGGACGCAGGTTCAGGGTCGCTTAAGAAGGGCATTGCACTTAAAAGCAAGGGGCGCGGACAACAAATCACAGTTTGAAAATATCCAAATCCTGCCATGTGCACTATTCCCTTTGATCGGCGAGAGGCCATCGAGATGGCGACGATGGCAGTTTGGTTCACGACCACGCACGAGGGCTGATGATGCCCTACGGGAGAACCAGGGGCTAAAACCTCTCGCGTGGAACTGAGCGCTTTCCACCTTCCGGGTGCCTGCTTCGTCGGCGCCCCGCAGCAGCGGCACAACGCATCACTAGCAATGGACGCGGGTGCCGGGGACTCCTTTTCGGGGACTTCTTTCGCTTAGCGAGAAAACGAAAGTTGGGAAAGTTAGGTGAAAGTTGGGCGGAAGATGGTCTGCAGATTACAAAAACGTTTCCCTTTTATGGCCGCCCTGAAATGACGCTGTTCGCCTGACCGACGTGAGACATCAGACCTGCGGAGAAAGCCGGGTATGGCCTGCCATACTTACCTGCTAAGCGTCTGTGCATGTGCGTGTGCGTCATAAATGCTCTCGACATAAAAATTTCGAAAGCATATCCCGGCAGATCAGTGCGTATGTTTGGCGTCGTTTTTGTTGAGCAGAATTTATACCGTGGGCGTACATGGGGGTATATAGTCACGCGAAGCGGCTTTCACTCTGGCATTGGGGTGAGTAAATTGAAAGCAACTACAGCACGCTTTGCCGTTTTAATGAAGCTATAAACGTGCAAATTTCGTTAGGTTTGTTCCACGTGAAGCTCCTTTAGTTACAATTTCAAAAAAGGGTTAATTTCTACTCAGTAATAATTTGCCAGCAGCTAACGCCTGCGCATGGTTACCGAAAAGAGCCGTCGCAATAGTCGTAAAGCACCCCTGCAAAAAAATCATGTTTGGCAACCTAAAAAAAAAATACTCGCCCATTTATGTCTGTTTCTGTAACTTGAATGCGCAATCACTATGCTTGTTTCGCCGGTGAGATGCATCGAAGACGTTTTTACAGCTGCATCGTGCTGACATCTTTTAAAGACGATGGTCTTTCTTGGGCTACTTAAACACAGAAATTTTGGTTTGTCTGTATGTCTCTCCGTCTGTCTGTGATTCGATCAGCCACAAGGCCAAAGTGAAATAAAATCTGCGGAATAGTCTTGTATACTCACAGCCACATGTAAACGTCTAAGTCCAGTGTCAGGGTTCATACTTGTGAAGATTCTTGAACAAGAACAAGACATTACCCAAATATAAGGCAGCAACTCAATAAATAAGTGATATTTGCAGTGTTCCTTTGTTAGAAAAATCTGGATACTTGGTTTTTGCGATAGAAAATGAAATACGACATCAACGTCAGAAAACCTGCCTGTCGCCTGCTTACCAGCGCTACCTCCTGGCGGCATTTCAGAATCAAACGGCAAAAGCAACGAAAGGCTCCACTAGATGGGATCCACGTTCCGCTTGGAACGCTGGGATAAATGTTGTAGTATATAAGGTGCCTCAATTCACTCACGTCTCCGTCGTACGGCAACGCTGGCATCGAGACACCCGACTTGGAGTAGTACAACGTGGTAAATTTAAATTGACTTGACCAAACATCTAGCGTGTTATCTTGGGAGGAACGAGATCGGAAAGGAACAGCATGAGAGGTCTTTCGGCGACATTTTCAATGGAAGGAGAAGTATGTGGCCATTTTTAGGTGCGGAGCACGCTACGGCCGCACAATGTCCGTCCGCGTCCGTGCGCATAGCATTTACAATCGCAAAAAATCGCACAACCACCGGCAGGATTAGAGTCTGTGTCTGGTAGACCAGACAGAGTTATTGTCAGTCGTCTTACCCATTGGGCTACGACCGTGAGTGAGTACCCGATGAGAATCAAACGGCTTACTCCCTCGCCTGTAACGGTGCGGAGTACCTTAGGACCTCCCAATGTCCATCCGCGTTCATCCCTCCGAACACTACCATCAAGCGAAAATCAACCGAAATTCGATTTGAGCCTTGGGTTGCAGTTTCATTTAGGGAATAATCAACGTGCAACTCATGGCACAAATTGAATGACGGTCGGGGTGCAAATCGGATGTCACTCGGGGCGCAACTTGGATGTCATTTCGGGTCCCCGTACTCCGCACCCTAGCCATCATCCACGGAGTAGAGATGTTGCCATGTTTCATTCATATTTTCTTTGCCTTTGGCCCGCTTCGCTCGATTCTTCGCCTCCGGTCACTCATGGGACGACGTGAGACAATGCCTATCAGGCAACGTGACTCACAAGAATAAGTAAAAGTTGAACAGGATTGTTCAAAATTAACTTATGCGAGTGCACTTATTCCAGTATCAATACATTGTTAGGTCCATTCTGATAGGAAGGAAGTTTTCTATTAAGAAAATCGCCATTACTGGCCGTGTTTACATTTCTGAGTTTCTTGAGCCAAGTTCAGCTATGCCACAGCAATGCCGAGAAAAACCTTAACCTGCTTTCTTATTTCTAATATGGCCGTTTTTAATGCAATCGGAAAATTAAAAATCAG
Source organism: Haemaphysalis longicornis (assembly GCA_013339765.2). NCBI lineage: Eukaryota > Metazoa > Arthropoda > Arachnida > Ixodida > Ixodidae > Haemaphysalis > Haemaphysalis longicornis. The sequence goes on from CM023456.1 coordinate 16,489,264, forward strand.
CGAGAGAGGTTGCCCAATCGATACATTTTTTGAATCACGGTGGAAGGCCGTTTGATATGGTTACCAATACTTCTAGCAAACAATAAACAAACACGTACGTTGCACTACAAATATTAAACATCGCATCATGCAACATGTACGCCGTCCTGTCTTAGCCCAGCACAGACGAAATAAAAAGCATGGCCAGCCTGTCTCGAATTCATGCGGACATTTTTATTTTCAAGGCTCCCAGTTACCCTTGTTCATCCTTCCCTGTTGCGTTGTTCGCACCCCAGCTCATGGCTCCCCAGGGCGTAACTCATCCCCGAGTA
>CM023456.1:16489674-16613048 GCA_013339765.2 Haemaphysalis longicornis
GAAGCAAGGGGGCACCAATAAATAACACACTCATGTCTTTTGGCGGTGGCTTTGTGTAGTCTCTAGGGCGACAGTAGGGGTGGTGAAAAAAGAGGCTCTTACATTTTCTGTTACACCTGGCCTAGATTTTCAAATTTGACAGTAGTATTGCAGCTCATTTAAAAAAAAAACCACAAGTTCGAGTGAAGAAAAAATACTTCAGTTTTATGATGTATTTAAAGTATACAAAACTGATTTTTCGCACCTTGCTAATAATTCAGTTCTGAACCGGTTCGCGGATCGAATTAGTCGAACCTGAACTGAACCGGAACAAAATAAATTTACCTGAACCCGAACCGTAACCGAACCCGTATTTTTTCGGTTCGACACACTGGTGTCAATAGGGTTGTTAAACAACGACTGCAGTAAAATAGCGAAATGAAGATCGACATGAATAAAAAACAGATGCTACGAGAGGCTTTACTAGCTGCGGTTAAGGTGCGCCATCACTTCAGTGCATGTCTCTCGCAACAGCGCGACAGCTTTTCGAGGCGAAATATTTGCGAACAAATCATGCCTGCTGCTTTGTCGCGAGGTACTGATGGTTCAGGGGAGCTCAAGTGGTCAGATTAAACTCACTTTCTTCGACAGAAGCGAGAACAAAGCATATGAGTACACCGTCATACAGCAACACGCTTCTATATTTTCTAGGTTCTAACAGAGATTTTGAACTTCTGGTTCCTTCACGTATGTGGGATCGCGACTATCACGCGAGTCCCCCCTTCTGGCTAGCTTTCCATCCAGCGGCCGGCGTTGCAACAGCGCGCTTCGCTCACGCGATGGGAGCGGACGAGCAACCGTATGGTATTTTTGTTGCCGGTGGTGAGTGGACCCTTTTCCCCTCGCCTTACCCGAGAACCAGTTCTTCCTCATCACTAGCGCCACCGTTCTGCGGGTCTTGGTGAATGTAGCATGACGAGGGGACACCCTCTTGCCTTGGGGATGCGGTAGCGCGCGGAAGTTTCGGCGCGCTGGTAGGGAAGGCGCCACAAGGGACGCGTCCTTCCTGGCGAGCTCAGAGACTGCACCTCGCTCGCACGTGCGGCGCCCGCTGCTCCGGTATCCATCGGTGGAGTCGAACCATCTCGATCTCTAGCGTTGTTTAATTACCTCGTTCCAATGTTACCGTTATGGCCTACGATTAGTCTGTACGCAGTATATTGATTTGCACGTTGCAATAAATGCTGCCATTTGTGTTTTGCCCTTGGCGCCCCTGCCTTTGTCTGTATTCTCCTCAAACAACGGACCCGTCCGCAGCCGGCGCTAGCAAGACATCTTGCTGAGCGCGGATGGCTGCGGGTGGGAAATAAGAGTGAGTGAAATGTAGAATCCAACAGGTCCCTTCACGAAAGCTCCGAACCAGCATACTGATTGCCTACCTAAAGTACCTCTCCGGCCTTTGCCCCTTAATACAATAGCACAATACAGAGACGTTGAGCTGTTGGCGTTAAAAGAACCTTAATACCTTGTGGGAATCATGGAGACCACGACCCGCGATCCCAAGCCGTTGCGTGCTTCGGGGAGAGACGCGACACGCTGAAACCGATCCGGCGTACTGCTGGTTCATCAGTGCCTGGAGAGGTGGCCACCGGTGTGTGCACTGCATAAGCGCGCTGGATGCGCAAACTTGTGCGGGCGGATGGCAGAGAGTTCGGAGAGCTGTTCTCGGTGAGATCGGCGGAACAGCGCGGCCGTGGCAGACCATGTATCTTAGTGGGAACTGTTGCTGTCGGGCGCCGTGAGTGCCTTCCTCCCGATCGCGATTACGACCGGATGGCGTGATTCGTGAACGCCGTCGAGCTTTGTGCTCGCATGCTTTGAGAGTTGCCAAAAAAATTACACCATCTTCCCACGTGAACCGTGAGGGGATGCAAAGCCGTGGAGCAGTAGCGTGTTAATTGGTTGTTAGAGTAAAGACACGTGTAGTAGCGATCAAATGTCTTCTTTATTTATCGAGTAGTGGGGAACGTTTTGCGGCTTCTCGTTCTCGAAGCGAGGAATCCGCTGTTCGACGCTGGCGTTTCGAAGCGTTGTCACGTTGCCGAACGCCATCTGGATCAGCTACTCGCCGCTGGCGTTTCAAAGCGGCTTCTCGTTCTCGAAGCGAGGAATCCGCTGCTCGACGCTGCCATTTACGTTCGGCGTCGCGAGCTCTCCTCTGTGCAGCCTTGTCTTCGGAGGTGCTCGCGGTTCTGACAGTGTGCTGGCTGGCGCTAGTTGAAGGTGTGCCAGCCAGTTCGCTGACGGAATCGTTGGCGTCCATTTCCAGTCATCGGACGGCGCAGTACCGAAGAAGCAACTGAGCGGAGCGCGGACGGGTTTATTTGCAGATCAGAGGGAGTGGAGAGGAGGAGCAGCGCGCATGTGCGTGATTGGACAGCTGGTGTGGAGAGGGGAGAGGAGGAGCAGCGCGCGTAGCGCACAGGTTTGTGTGGAGAAGAGGAAGGGGAGAGAGTGGTGTTATCACAGGTGGTGTGGAGCGAGGAGAGGTGCGGACGCCGGACGCCGACGGACGACGGAGGGTCGACTAAGAGATGCTTTGCATCTAAAACCGCTGTGCGTCGGGGCTACTGTCTACTGCGTTCTCGTATCGGCGAACCTCGCGGGCTGCTGTAGTTCGGGGCCCACGTGGTTGACACGCCGGGAGCTAGCATGGTGGCCTACCCCGGAGAACTGGATAGGTTGCCCCCAAGACCCCCTCATGTTCCACATATCTAAACGATACATTTGCAGGGCACGGGACACAAGTAGTGTTAAATATTTATCCGGCCTAAATGTTTGTGTTTTGGTACATCTCAATAAATATTTTTTTGTTTATTGAATTTACTGTTCTTTTACATGTAACTTTCTAATCGGTTTATGTGATGCACTCCGCTGACAAGACGCCGCGGAAGGTGGACACGTACAAAAATAAATTAAATCCGCAATGGTGGTGTGCGAAAAAATTGGTTGCGATTACAATACTTCCAAAGGAGAAATTCTTGTTAGCGGAAGGTGTTGTGATTTTGCGTGTGTTCAGGCACAACAGACAGTGTATTGACGGATGACATGCCGCCTACTCTGCCTGCGCTTCAATCGCGGACCTCACCTCTGGTTCTGGCGTCGGTGGGGATGCTGGGCCTCTCTGGGCCGCTCGTTTTAGGCGTTTCGCTGCTCGGCAGACGCAGTATTTCCCTCATCTTAGGAAGTGATCGCGCCATCGTCGAGTGCACGAAGGCACCCGCTACTTTGGCGTTATCTCGCAGCCCGTCAAGTGCACCGCCGAGCATGTCTCGCTGCGGCCTCGGCATACCGTCCTCCCCATCACACTTTCGCCATACTTTCCTCGTCCACTTTCCTGCTCGCTCTCTCTGGTCTATCGTCGGTGTCCTCTTCGTTTTCTCGGTAATGACGAGGCCGACGGCGACGCAAAACCACAGGAGCGGGCGCTTAAATGGTGCCCTATAGAAGAAAGGCATCATTGCAACTGCCCTGAGAAGTCGACATGTGGGTTTTGAGGGAAGGAGAAAGAACAGCGACGAAGACTATCAGGCGGGCGCCATCGGATCCGTTTCGATTTCACGCGCAATTTGAAAGGCCAGTTGGGGACTTACTCGATGCGGAGCCCCAGGCACTTTCGCGCGACTTTCACTGCTTTTTTCACGCTGCGTTGCGTCATAGGTTGCGCTGCGTTGCGTCATGCGAGCTGGTAAATAAAGCGGATCTGCTTGAGCGTCTCATAAATGGCCGGTAATATTTTTCAGGCCTTCCCCGGATATATGTAGCCTTAATTATGCCGCAAAGGAAACATTCGAGTACCTGCTTCTGCGCTTAGCAGTAACTTGAAGCTTAGGTCAAATGAACCTGCGCTGGTTGGGGGCAGGTGGTCAAAAAAAGGGCAGTTTGGTACCTAAACTTTCTTTTACTATGAGAGAATGTGTGAGCATCATTTCTGTCTGAGTTATGTCGCCGAGTTATCTCAATGAATTTTGTGTTTCCGACTTCTGGGCTGATAATTTTAGTGCATCTGAGCGGGTGATGTCGCGAAACACCCAAGAGCTTGTTTTTGTTTTTAATAGCAGTCTTCGCTGCAAGACACTACATGGGAAAGCTAGAATTACAAAAAAATAAGCATTATACCGTTAGGTCGTCTTCACTGTTACACGAAACTGTATTGCTAAGAAGACATTTTTCAGAGGGAATGTTACAGGCATTTACGTCGCCAAACGTGTAATACATTTATGTTTCTTTTTTATTTCTAAAAAAGTATAAAGTGGCACACCGAATTTTCAAACCCAAAATTACGTATTCCGCTGTGCTTCTCTCGAACACGATTTCGCTGGGCTATGCTTTCAGATTTGTTCTCAACGAGAGAACGTTTGGCCCCACGTTGACGGAGCACTTGTATTTCCACAAGAAAGAAACTTGGGGTAAATGTCTTTAAAAAAAGAACCCTACATACCCCTCTTTCCTTTTTAGTTTGTGGGTTGAGAGAGAGAACAAATTCATACGCATAAGTGTTGATTGCGGGAAACATCGCCACGACAGGCAAACGAAAACAGTCAAGAACGTTCTTTAATACTTACCATGCGAAAAGACGTTGCGTATGCGAAAAGAGTGCTGGACGAATGTGAACTTAAAAAAATATTCGCCGTCCCGCCCTGCAGAGTGGATGTCCAGCGAAGCTGTTGTCAACCACCTGATGAGTGAGTGAGTGAAGTGCTGATGGTGGAGTGAGTGAGTGAGTGAGTGTGAGTGATGATGGTGGAGTGAGTGAGTGAGTGAGTGAGTGAGTGAGTGAGGGAGTGAGTGAGGAGTGGGGGTGGGTGGTGGGTGGGTGAGTGAGTGTGTGATGAGTGAGGGTGAGTGATTGAGTGGGGTGGGTGGGTGGGTGGTGGGTGAGTGGGTGGGTGGTGTGTTGGTGTGGGTGAGGGGTGAGTGAAGGGTGGTGAGTTGGGTGGGTGGGGTGGTGGGTGTGGGTGGGTGAGTAGGGGTGAGTGAGTGGTGAGTGGGTGGGTGAGTGGGGTGAGTGAGTGAGTGAGTGAGTGAGTGGGTGAGTGTGAGTGAGTGATGTGGTGGGTGGGTGGGTGAAGTGAGTGCAGGTGAGTGTGAGTGGTGAGTGAGTGAGTGCCAGTCCTAACAATGACAGCCGTAACGCCCATCTCTCATTTTCTGCCCGAAGAAATTCTATCTGGTTTCTATTATCCACAGTATCAAATCACTTTACGGCAAGCTTTTAGTTGTCCTGACGCTTTTAGTTGGCCGGCCATTCAGAATACAGGGGGAGTAATAGATAAAATTTTAACCTTGGATCACTGTTCTCTAGCCGTTACTCGGAAGCCGAAGACCAGAAACGTAAACAGTTTTTCGGGGTGGCATTACACATTAGCTTACTGATAACAGAACCACTGCAATCAGCGGCATAAACTTCCTTCCGCAAACGGGGCATGGCAAGAAACTAGAAACGTGGGTAGTAAATCTCGAGGTATCCCACGAATAGAAGAGCATACGGCTGGTTTTTCGAAGTGCAGCCTCTAAGGACAATTTACCTCCTACTAAATAATCCAACACTCACCTCGCCTAAGTACAAGAAAATTCTGACAGCTATAACGATGAAAAGTGCGCCTGTTGTGACGCCGTATGGGCCTGTTGGGTAGTGTCCGGCTAAGCTCTCGGCGATCAGGTGAAGATAAATGGCTGCAAACCTAAAGGGGATGTCACCATGTGCACGTGCAACACGTTTCTCTCTCTCTCTGTACAAAAATATGTGCGCGCGCACACGCACGCAAACACACACGCGCGTGCGCGCGCGCTCAGGAACACGCACACAGACAAACACACACACACACACACGCACGCGCGCGCACGCACACGCACGCACGCACGCACGCACGCACACACACACTTAGCTCGCAAAAGTAGCCGCCCACACTGACAATGACAAATGGATTTTCGCGCGTTCCACGCCCCTCAATCTCACACTTTTCGAGAGGTGGAGAAGAATAACTAAAATGGAACGGACGGCGGCCCATCTCGATCCCGTTCATCAAACAGCTCGAGGAATCCCACTTTGCTCGTCCTTCCCGCAGCATTGCCTTTCCGCCTCGACGAAAGTTCCGAGGAATTCAGAAGGGCGCATCAGCTTCGCATAGGTATACAGCTAACTTGACTGAGGTAGTGTCCGCTTTGCAGCCTCTTCCGCCCAGCTGCGCTATTACCACGGAGCAGTGCATTGCCTATACCATCCCACTCTTGACGACGCACGCGATAAATGCCTACGTTCATGTATATATTAGCACTCCCTGGGGTGCTCACTCCACACTTTTCCCAGTGCACGTTTTGCGGCTGCGTTTTCCCGAGAACGGAAGTGGGAGTCGAAGACGCTTGTGCCCGCACTTCGCAGCACAAATGGTTCCCTTTTTCAAAGGCGTTCGGCGTGTTCAGGTGAAACGGCTCATGACATGCAGTTCCGGCAATGTCTATTTTCCCTCGCCCTTTTTTCCCACGTCCCGATCGGCCAATATACCGAGGCTACCTTCTGGGCCATCAGCCGTTCTCTCGTTTAATCTTCGCAGTATTATTCCACCTTTCTTTTTCTTTCGGGGTGTGTCCTGTCCCGGACGCTTCCTGTAGCTTCACTTCCGATCGGCGCTTGTCTCCGGCTCCTACAGTAAAAGGGAAATTCCGAATGAGATGATGGAGCTCCTGCTGCTCCAACCAGAGGCAAAACTTAGAAAGCGAACAATTTTCCACCGTTCACTCAGCCTCCACAAACTGACGAGAAACAAAAGGTAGAAAGCCAGGAAAGTGCGAGTCCACTTTGCATAAGCTTATGGCTCCGGTCGCTCCTGTCACGTCACTCTGGGACCTTTCTACTTGCGCAAGGCCATCACTGAAATCTTGGATCTGTTCCGGCTTCCTCGCTCTGAAGAATTACGCATTCGAGTTGTATCCTCGTTGCTTCTTTCGCTGCTGTTGTCTACTTTCGATCATTGCTTTTCGCCGCATTTGGTGCCATCCTACACTCCAGAGTCTGCGCTCTTGTGCGTTGTTCCAAGTTTTAGCGCTTTCCGCGTTAATAATGCGTGAGGCTATTTAAAAGTTTCGGGGAGGAACTTGAAACTCCCCGCTTTGACATTGTTTTGAACGTTTCGTGAGCCCCGTTATAAAACGTGCTGAACTTTTGTTTCTTCGTTCTTAGTAGGGGCAGCTCTCTCGCTTTATTCTTTCTCTTTTTAGATTATCTATGCATCATGGTTGCCTGTAGGCTAAAAAACGAGCATTAATAATACCACATCCGAATTCGTTTGCCTTTTATCTTTTATGATGAGTGCAATTTAAACTGCAAGTAGGTCTCTGCTTCTGTTAAAGCGAATCCTTTCTTGGGCAGCGCTTTTGATGCGTTGAGGTAAAGTGGCATTTATCTGGCTGAAAAGTATACACCCACGTGAACGTTCTTTTTCTATCCACCCTCGTGCAAAATCCTTTTATGCTCGGACTAACGATATTTGCCTATTTCGATCTTGCGGACTCCGCTGCTTTAATATAAACGGTTGGATTCTCCGGAACGAATCACTGAAAACTGCCTGCCTTTCGTTTGTGTTTTAGAATGACTTCTGCTGCCATGTTGCTCACAAGCGACCGGACCCTTTGCGTCCTTGCTTTCTTCTATAAATTATACTCTTATTCTTTTCCGGCAAACTACAATGAAAAGTATTAAGCGGGAGAGAAGAAACGTGGAGGCAAGTTAACGGGCAAATTGAGCAAGCCAGACTTCTCTAGATAGCCAGGGAGAAGAAGGCGCAGGAGAAGCAGCAAGGAAAGGAGGGCCACAAGGGAGGCAGAAGCCAGCTTGATGGTGAGGGGGAGGAGAAGAAGGAGGAAGAGGAGGAGGAGAAGGAGAGGGAGGAGCAGGAGAGAAAGATGAGGATTTCGATGATGAACACGACAAGTAATAGGGGAATTCTCGTCGTTCTACAGGTTAGGGCGGTGATAATTAAGGCGACGGTGATGGTGTAGAGAACGTGGAGGATGAGGAGAACAATTTGGCCTCTCGCATTTCCCTATACACCTCTACAATTTCTTCTGTTTTTTTTACTTTTCCGTTTTTAATATTTCCAGTATGGAAATAGTGTACTGCGAGCGCGTCGCGCTAATTGCTTGTCGCGAGCGCGTTTCTTACTCCCCTCTTTCCAATAGCTGCACCACAAATGATGCCCACGGAAAAAAAAGGAAAGATGAACGAAACCTGAGAGTAGACACACTCGTGCGATTAATTAATCCTGGGAGAGCGCGAACGGAAGGCGCGCAGATCGATAATAGTTGCCTGTGATAAAGGTGGGCATATCCGCCCGCTGAGCTTACCTTGCTCAAATCTTCATCCTCCGCGCAACCGCGCCCTGTACCTGCTTTACAATTTAGCGCTCTCTTAGAAAAGTGCTTCTTTTTGTTTGGATTATAGCATACGCTCACTTCGTCGACAGCGCTTTCTGAACATCCATTCTCCTGCTAGGGAGGTCCTGTGTTCTCTATGCTAAGGGAAATTACTTCTGGAGCTTTTTAGTATCAATGTGGTAATTGATAGCCTTTACCTCGTATCGCTTGAAAGTTTACTTAAATAAACAGGGTGGGGCTCACCGGGGCTCTCGTATTCAACTCATCGCTCAGCCACTGAGGCTTTACTATCATATTTAATAAAGTGAAGGAAGCTCTCACTAATGCGTAAGGTTTAAGTTAGCCAAGCTGTACGCAACCTTCCCGACCATCACGACGGTTTAAGTCAACTACTCCAGCCTATTTGCTTCTTCTTCGTTTCCACGCAACTTTTACTTTGCATCATTATTACTGTAAATGTGAGCTTCCTTTCTTTTTGTCTTTTTGAAAGTGATAGTCATTGGACATCACCTGGGAGGGTCGTACGTTATGACGTGTCTTTCTCGTTCCAAGCAAAGTGTTGCCACGGTTAAGGCTAACGCTGGAGTTGCTTTTTGTCAATCTTGGTTAATCTCCCAAGTTGGTATGCTTGGCTTGACAAAAGTGCGCCGGGGACGCTGGGTGGTAGCCGCGATGCATGCACAGACGAGCTCTCGGCATTTTCTTGGTTTCGTTAACCTGCCGATAGGGTAGCCGCTGGGCAGTGAGATCCCGTGCGCTAGCCATTTTATTTGTATTTTTACTGCGGACACGCTACATAACGATTTTCTAAATAGCTTCGCTTTTAAGGAAATAGCTGCGAGGCACATTTCAAAACGAAGGGATAAATTACGGTGTGAAAAATATTCGGACGTAGAGAACACAGTGTCGAAAAAGACCACACGGTGTGTAGCAGATGAATTAGTCACTTGTTAAAAAAGCGCCACCCCTCTGGAACTCGGATTGCGAATTACGCGGACTTCTCAGCCTCGCGTAGTTCGTGTCAATTGTTTCCTTCTTGTTGTTTCGTTCGTTGCTTTTCGGCTGAAAGCGCAGCGAACCAAGTTCACCCCTGCCAGAAACGAATGGGCGGGGCCTATCAAAGTGTGCCCGCTTAGTCATTACTCCTCGGTAGATGCCGCTTTCGCTCCTTGCCGAGACTCGACGGGCTTTAATTCAGAGTACGTTGCGTTTTCGTCGGTTTGCATTCTCAAATAGGCATGTACATGCTGAGTTTTTTTTTACCGTAGTTCAATGTGGGCTTTCCTGCTCAATAAGGCCGAACATCTAGCGATGCCCTCATTTATTGAATTGGCAGTGGTGTCTTCTTTCTTTTTTTCTGTATAATTCACTCCATACTTTACGAATTCGATATAGAAGCTACAGATAGGCAAAAGACCTGAGATCGAGAAACAACCCCCAGAAGAGGGAGAGGAGAAGTCACTCATTTTGCACTTTTCTTCTGTGTTTCTGATCATTTTTTTCGTCTGTTGGCTCTGTTATCGATCATACAGAGAACAAAAGAACTTGACATTTTCGAAAATCAATTCACAAATGGTCGCACACGTATACAAGCTTGTGCGTGTGTGCGTGTGCGTGGTTGCGCGTGTGATGGTGTGTGCGTGTGTGCGTTCGTGTTCGTGTGCGTGTGCGGAGCGTTCATTGCGCATGTTTGGTGTGTGTGCACGCGTGTGCGCTGGTGGTGGCATGTGCGCATGGTGCGCGTGTGCGTGTGCGTGTGGATACGTGCGGTGTGTGTGCGTGTGTGCTTGTTTTAGACTTCTTACGTATTATAGACGTTGTAGGCTGACTATTTGCCTGCCCATCTATGTAGAGCACTTGTAGCGGCATTTCCTTACTACTGTCACTGCAGGTTTAAAAGAGTCGGCCACTTTTTGAATTCTTTTCTATGCCAGTAGCTTACTCAGTCACCTAACAAGTGCTTTACTTGTTGTTACAAGTCTTCTTGTAAAAAGCCGATGAGAAAAATATCTCCATCGAGTTTGCGGGTGTGGTATTAAGCTCACCTCAGCAGAGGAAGAACGATCGGCAACAATGATAAGTGTATCTTCAATGCCTCCAAATCCACTGCTTTTCGCTCCCCCTTCCCTCCTCCCCGCGAACTTCGCTCCCTTTCGAAGGACATCGCCTCTTAGTGAGCTTCCAAAGCCGAGCGATATCCGATTTTAATCCTCAAGTAGAGCGCAGGTTTACGGCGAGAAATCTATATAAGCCTCCAGCGAAGAAAACGAAACCAACTCTTAGAAATGTACAGTGGAAGACGGAGCGCGTTCATTGTGGTGCCGTTAGGAACTCAAGTGTGTTTTCAGTTATTTGGTCCCTTGATAGTGCAGCAGCCGTAAGATGGCGGGATAATCTCGGTGCCGCTGCTGATACGCCACTGCTTTATACTTTGCGTTTCGTATTAGTGCTCATGAGTGCCAGTTGTTTGCCCCGTCTGTTCTTTGCAACCTGTTTTTAGTTGCTACTACTTTCGAGCGATTTTTCTCTGTAGATACGGTATCTTTTGGTGGGTCGCTCCATTTTAAAAAAATAAGAACACAACAAAGTAACAAAAACAAACACCTCACTTCGGCGATGTCAGTTACAGGACCTTTAGAGACAACCAGAAACCAAAGTTGCTCATAGCACCCTTTTTGGTACTGATTGTGTGTTAATAGAATAGAGGTTGGTTTGTTTTGTTCATTTTCTAAAACAATTTTGTATCTTTAATGCATGAGCCCGCTTTCTGACGAAGCAGATATGGACTCATATGACCTGAAAATCTGGTTGTTTCCTATCCCCCTTATTTTTTTTTCGCCGTTTCTTTTCTTTTTGTTCATTTCTCTTTCTAACTATACTTTCCTTTTGTTCCTTCCTTTCTTTTTCTGTCTTTCTTTCTTTCTTTCTTTTTCTTTCTTTCTTTCTTTCTTTCTTTCTTCGGCATCTTTTTTAAACGTACTTTCCTTTTTTCTTCCTCCTCTTCTGCCTCGCCTTATATCCTTTACTTCCCCTTCATCTTGTTCTCCTTTGCGACCTTCTTCCTTTTCTTCGTTTTCATTTTGTTTTCTTCTGAAGACTTGAGATTGAGCAATAAAGAAACGTCAATAAAATTTCCAGAAAGTCCGAAGTGGGAATTATCAGATAATGCGGAAGCATATAATGTCCAGACGCTCGTCTGCGCCCGTACACCTCGCCGCAAGTGTTTTGTTTGTGTATTTCTGGTGGCTGGAGTTTTTGTTTGGGGTTTGAGGAAATTCTGGCAGCATTCGTCGCGCTTACTCAGAGTCATCGTGAGCATTTGATGCGTAGCCATTCTCGGGTTACCCCCCCCCCCCCCCTTTTTTTTTTTCCAATGATCTGCCCGTCCGTCTGTCTTTAACGCATGACACGACGGGCACCTTAGTGTACACGGACCATGATGGACATTTAATTAAAGGCCCATAATATAATAGCAATATTGTTGAATGAAAGGCCGTACGCCGTAGGGTCTGCAGGTGAAACATACGTATTGGCACGGCCGCTCGATGCGAGCAGCCGGGTAGAAGTGTATGGGGGAAATAAGACGTACCTTGGACAGAAATCTTTCTTTGCATTGTCGGACTTGGGAGTTTCTGAAGCTAAATAGTCTTATGTATTGTTTTATTACCTTGTTGAGTAATGCCTTTGAAAAGTTCCCATAATTTTCGTACGTGGCTTGCTAAATTTGTTCGAGAAGTTCGCATCATTTTCTTACGTGGCCACTTACTGCACGGAAACGTCACTGCAATCCGTTAGTTCATATTGGGAGGCCCACTTTGTAGAATCAAGCCCACCGCTGATTTCCTTAGAGTGCCTCTGTAATGTCGGCTTCCCAGCTATGCTTTATGCATTGCTGGGAAGATATTTTACAGGAGCAATATAGGCAGTTGTGCAAAAAATATGAAGGCTCTACAGCCTTTCAGTAAATACCACATATGATGTGCAATTACGAATTACACCGCGTAACGCGCAGTAGTACATACAGACGGCCGAACAGGTTTTGAAGGAAAGAGTCGAATTCAGCTTAATTAAAATGTACGACAAAAAGGCGGTTGTAATCCAGCCGCAGTAATAATGAAGCAATTGCTTAAGGATCCAGAACGTGCAAAATGGACGCTGGAGAGGGCGAGCATGAAATTATTTCTCGAAGATACGCCATTTTCGGGGATGGACGTTCTTACATTCGTCAGGTATTTGTCAGGGTGTGGATCCATGACTCCGCGACATCATAAGATATGGATACGTATATGATGCCCCTATTCTTTGTTTCTGATATATATATATATATATACATACATAGTCTGGAAAGATAAAAACTCACACAGAGCGCGAAAAAATAAGGTTAGTAGAGACAGAGACACATGAGAAAGACGTAGAAAATAGAAATAAGTTTAATGACGTTTCAGGAAGTGGACTTCCTTTCTTCAGAGTACAGAAGAAGTTCGTTTCAGAGTTATATATATACAAAAAATGTAGGAAGGGTGAGGGCAAGGTAAGAGAAGGCAGAGTTTGTACAATTGGATCATGGTTGGTGGGTAGTAAAAGAATGAAGAGAGAGCGAAAAAAAAAGGATAATAAGAACACACAGTCACGCGGTACGAGCACGGGAAAGAAAGAGAGAAGAACCAAACAGAAAAAATTAACAAGGTAATTCCCCCCTCCCTCGTGGCAACAGGGGTGAAAGAGGGGTCAAAACAAGATATGCCCATGCACGTGTTTGACAAGGGCAAAAAAATTAGTCACGCGGAACGAAGAAGGTCCAAAGAAGATATGCCCATGCACACATCTGCCCATACACACCCTTTCTAAGAATCAGGGTAAGGTCATTGAAACATGAGACACTTGGCTTCTGTTGGTAGGAGGCAAGCGTCGCGCCAAAAAGCAGTAGGACAGGCAGTTTCGACAGGAAATGAGTGTACATTGGTACACAAAGAGCGGAAAAAAAAAGACAAGGTCAAACAAGTCATGAAAAGAAAGAAAACAGGCAGGTGCACGCGTATGACGCGCAGCAGGTAGTATGCATCTGGCCGGCGCATGGTACCAGTTCAGGGAATGCCGAGGCGGTCAGCAACGAATATTAGAAAACAACAATTACAAAGAAAGAGGACACAAAAGCAATCACACACGTTCGCGTACACAAATCGATTACAAGGTGAGAATATCAAAGCTAACAATGGTACTGCAGCCTTCTACCCAGATCACAATGTCCAGACTTGTTTGTAAGATTTGGTTTAGTGAAGCCATTGTGCTAAAAAACGCGGTGCTAGCACGAAACTATACCCATCTACGGAGCTCGGCCAACTGATAGGAGAATATTATAGAGGGAAAAAAATGAACAGGCGTAACACTAGCCTGAGAAATGCAGCCGATATTTTAATCGGAGGAAAGACACGTTAATTTCCCATAATTTTCATTGATGCCAAACGACGCTGACTTAAACTTATAAATGAGGTAGGACTCGCGAACCTCGCGATCGTGATGCGTTTTAAAACTAGATTAAAAAATTGTGGCCTTCAGTTGTTCAAAAGAATGACCAGGAGTGTTAACATGCTTTGATAGCGGCAAAGAAGGGCAGGTTTTTGCATGAGAACGGTGATTGTTAAACCTCAAACGAAGGGTGTTTCAGTCTGGCCGATGTATTGTTTGCCGCAGAGGGTGCATTCCAGCAGGTATACGACGTATGCGGAATCACAGTTAAAGTTCCCTTTTACATTAACATAATAGTTTGAAGCTGTGCTGGCGGCGCGCTGTGTGGTCGTTTGTGGGCATACCTTACACCGTGGTTTGTTACAGGGCATGCAACCAGTAGTCTGTGGTCGGCTGATGCTGGATTTAGGGAGAACGTCGCCAAAATTATTTGCTGCGTCTATAAACAACGCGTGGCGGCTCGGGAAATATTCTCTTGGGCGTTCACTTTCTATATATATATATATATATATATATATATAATATATATATATATATATATATATATATATATATTATGGACCGCTCATACTCGTTCGGATACGCTAAAAGCAGCCCCAAGCCCCACTCCCACCCCCCGAGCAATTTCGGGCACCTTGCGGGAATCTGTTTCAACAGTTATTTGGCGGCTTCTTCGTACCAGTACCGAAAACTCCCAATTTTCCACTCACTCCCTCTGTCCCTCACTCACTCTGTCACTCAGGTTAACTTGCTTCTTGCTTCCATCGAACGCCGTCGTCGCAGCTTTTCTGGCTATAGTGAACTTGGGTGACTTGGTGAAGACTCATCTTGCAACACAGCTCTAACAGACAAGGACTGAAGAAAAGAAAACTCAAGAAAAGGACACATACGCGTTTGGTTGCGTCTCTTCCTTTCGTCAGCCCTTGTGTGTTGTGCTGTTTCACCCGATGTTCAAGGTTTCTCTTTTTTTCTATTTCACACTGCCGCAGAGATCTCGCGAAATGCGCGTAATGTTTAGAAGCACCGCGCAGTGCTCCTTTCTCAGGGAAGCCCCGGTCTTTTAAGACCCGCGAGCAGCGACCATTTGTCACTTCTGGATGCGGTGGCGTTCTTACGGTTCTTCGGGATGCGTGCATCTACGGAGGTTAAATGACGCGAGCGGCCCGATTGTGACTCGCGCAAAGTGCATGCGTATCAATGCCTGTCCGCAACGCTTCACCAACTGCGCGGAGAGAAGTTTGGGTCGTTTCTTATTTTTCTTCCTTTCCATAACATGCTAAGGCTGTTTCTTGAATGCGACCCTCATAATGAAACCTCCTGAATCAAAACGAAAGAGCAGGGAACTACAGCAGCGACCCTTCCGGGTAATATTCTAGGGCTATAGCTGCGGACCACTGGCTTACAGTTTGCCTTGGCTCTGTCTTCGGCTCCTCGCCCACTATTTCGAGCCAAAGAACACCTTCTCTATGAAGCTTCGGCGCAGCCAGATTCTGGTTCCACATTAAAATGCGACACTGCGAGAAACATATTTCCGCGTGTATCCAGTACAATGTCTGTTAATAAAAATGGGACACGGCTGCGTTTTTTTTTTTTGAGTGTGTGTGTGTTTGCTTCAGAGCTATTAAGGATTCCCAAGGAGTATACCCTGCGGCCGTGATACGTTTAACCTCCACAATAATGCCGCATTCATATTATGTAGATCGAATCCAGCTTCAGTATTTACTTTGCTGCCTCGGTTGTCTTACGACATTATGAATCGACAGCTCGTTGGACTTTTGCGGAAAACGTGTGCATCTGTAAGTTTCTCTCAGGTTCCCCTTTCCGTTTAATCAAGTTTTACGTATAGCGAAGGTTGGAATGACACATGAGCCCAAAGACGCGGGTTCGAGTCCAGGCCGCGGCGGCCATTTTTCTGATGGAGGCGAAAAGCGAAAATGTCCGTGTCTTTGAGATTTCGGCGCACGTTAAAGATCCCCAAGTGGTCAGAAATTAGTTCAGCGCCCTCCACTAGTGCGCGCCTGACCGCATGTGTAGCGTCGGCGCGTTAAAACTCATAATCAATCAAATGGGACCTCACGGTTAAATGAAACACAGTTCAATTGAAAGTAAGCACTTTTGGGTAGAAATTCTATTTTCAGTTTGCCCCAAAATGTACGTCGAAGTAGCGAATGAAATAAACATTTTTCAATTTCCAATTTTGAACGCTGCCGCACGGTGGCTCGGTGGGCTGCGGTATTTTTTTAATTATTATTTCAGCGTATCCACGTATCCTTCTTAGAGATAGAACCTACTTTAGTACGAAAACTCTGCTGGTTTTATATTTGCATTTATTCATAGCCACCTGAACTATTGTATCACATCCTGGGGTCGATCGTATAAAATTCACTTGTCATCATCAGGAAAACTTCAATAACAAGCAATTCGTATATTTTCGTTTTCCTCAAAAATGTCACCATCTCTAACTATCTTCACTCAACTTAACGTATTATCTTTGCCAAAGAATGTATTTGTACAGCGTTGGAATTCTGTTTTTAGAAGTGCGGCATAGCCTCGTGGTTCTTGACATTTTCCCTCGCCATATGTTAACTGACCCTAATTGCACTAGATTTTCCTCCCGTCAGAACTTGTTGTTGCCCAAGGTTAGAACTAATTATGGCAAATTTAGTCTACTTTTTTCTGCTCTTTCTTTCCGGAATGACGTACCACTGGAAATAAAGACGCTTAGCTCCCTTCAGCCCTTCAAAAGAAAATTGAAGATGTTCTTAGCTACTCACCACTAACTCCCATAAATATTTTACTTGTGTGACATTCTTTTCCCTGCTTGTTCTGTTGTCAATTGATTCGAACTTTCCGATTTTTTCCACGATACGTTGTATTTTCTATAATATCGTATTGTTAAACAATGATTGATAATATTTGTATAACGTCTGCAACACTTACTGGTTGTTTAGTGCTCACAACTTGTTATCTCCAAAACTACTCGCATAGGAGGTCCCGCCTGCGGTTCGGAAACATTGGGACCTCCTCCTGTAAATTCACCCCCATGTTAATACAGTATTGTACTTTCCTGAATAAATTTGAATTGAATTGAATTTGAAGGCGTCCAGGGCCATTTTCATACTCCAAACGAGAGGTCCAAATTCGGTGGCGGTCGTCTACATTGTATTGGGCTTTGAAACAGAAGTCCGAGCTAGAGGTCCATCTTGGCTCCGCCTGAGAGTGTCCAGTTGAGCTTACTAGTGGTTGCTTCAAAAGGGTGGCAAGAGGAAAAAAAACACAACGCGAGCGTGCCCCTCCTTGCTTCATAGGACGGGAAGGGAAGTCACAATGCTTTCGCATTTGAGGCTTGTATGCAGGGTTAATTTCTCCTCCTCCCCCAGCCATAATTTTGTATTTCTTGCAATACGAAGAGTGGACCCCCATAGCGCACTATCTCGAGCGTATGCATACCACACCGCAGCGCCAAGTATTAATAATACAGGTCGGAACTTCGGCGCCGAAGCGATTACAACCAGACAGGCTGTACAACATTAAAAATGCAACGTTAAAAAGGGAAGAGGCTGTCCGGATAGATGTTGAAAATGTCGCGTTATCTCCGCCCGAACGCAAGCTCTTCGCCGACACATGTTTGTAGGAGATGCGGTACCAAAGCGGTATTCAAATAGCCGCATCAATATGACCCTCCGAGCCGAGAACCGAGAGGCCTCGAATCATTTTCGGCTACTCTTATCTCGTATTGCCTAATGAGCTGCGTGTACAAATGAACCGGGCAAACGTGCGCGCACGCTAGTCGATATGTCTCTATAGTCTCACGTTCGAAAACGCCGAGCGAATACCGTCGACAGAAGCTCGTCGCGTGTATCGGCTGTGGCTTCGAATGCCAGACGGCTCAAGCAGAGAGATCCCGCTCTGGCTCGGAAGCAGCAAAATGAGCGTATGGCGACTCTTGTGCGCGCACAGGCTTATAACGCTAGCGCGCGCGCGACCACAAATGACAGCGCGGGCTTTTCTCCAGCCTTCTACGAGCAAAAAATCGGCCGAGCGTCGCGACACACAGAGGAACCCGAACGTTGGGGTGAATGACTTCGCCTCTCGGTCAAACTCACCGTTGCGGAACGGACACTCGGACGGGCTCCAAGCCTTTCTTTTTCCCATGGCGTAGTTCCCGTTCACATTTTTTTTCTCTGTGTTGTCGTCCTTTTGCTGACGTCTCAAGCCTGAATTCCCGCGCAAACGCTCGTTTCGTTGGGCATGGTTTCCAAGACTGCAGCGTTTTCTCGATTGCACTTGCGTGTATATATTTGTTTTGCTTGGTCCAAGCTTACTCTTCGAGCATTCCTCATTCTTCTTTTGGGAGAACCAGACAAGATACAATGTGAGCTTCTTCGCAGTTCGCGAATAAGGGACGAAACTCAAACAGAACTCAGCGGGGAGAAATGGCTAGACATGTGTAGCCGACGTGGCTGGAAGGCTGGAAGGCAGAGTGACACTGGCTTGCTTGGGTGCCCGATTTGGCCACGCGTGAGCATTCGCGACAGTGGTGTCCCCTCGGCTCTGCGAACAGAGTGCCAAAGTTGGGTTGGCGAGCCTGGGCGATGTTTGCGCATATTCAGAGCGCGGTGAGGAACGCAAGGAAGATGATGTCAATACTCTCGAAACGTTTGCGTCAATTCAACTGCGCCGTGTCCATACATGAGCAGGGAAGGCGGCTGCACGTAGGAAGTGAGCGATGGGTATCAAGGGATGCGCATTTAAAACGCCACCGGGCATTTTTTTAAATGCAGAGCATTTCTTTAACTCACGATGTCACCCGTTCTAGGCGTCCGTAGTAGTCAGCATCGCTCGCCTCGACATGCCCGGCTCAGACGTTTCGCTATCGGCGCGATCAACATTCGATAGCGCGCCCAGGCACGTTTCAAGGACACTCTCTCCCCTCTCTCCGACTCAACGTGCGCCGAGGCTGCCAATTTTACTGCTGACGAGCGCTCTCTCGTCAGCAGTTGCCACAAGTGCAACAACATTAACGTAACGCAAACTACTTAACGTCGTGGCGCCCCCGGAAATGCTCTGCATTGATCGTGCCCCTCGCGAGGGTGATGTTTCACTGCGTCGCCATGCGAACAGTTTGCCACGCTTTAGTTTCGAGTTCGCCGCATGTTTTTTTTTTGTTTTAGGACCACTATTTTGTTTTTATTCTGTGTAACAACGGCTCTTGTAACAAAGTTACTTCGTAATAAATGCGTTTTTTAAGCGATACATGCTGCGCCTCACTGATGGTGTGGATCGTCTGCGTTAAACGAACTGCAGGAAAGCCAACACTACAAGTGTGTTTCACGAAACGATGATGATGATAAGCGAAGGTACATAAGCGCCTCAGGAAAGAAACGCTTCCCGTTGTCAGAATCGAACCTGGGTCCATCGCGTTTGAAGCCTACGTCTATCACATTACGCCACTGCTACAGGGTCGAAGCAGTTTGGATTTTGGGCTTCACTTTGTCTCAGGTTGCATGGGAGGAAGCTCCGCGTTTTAATCATCTTTCTCCCAAGGCTCTTTGATTTATTTAGAACTGCGTGCGCTTTTGCGTGTTGTAGAACTGTTCGGTTTCTTACGAAAAAAAAACTCCTTTTCTTAAAGGAAAAAGATAGGAGGACCGATTGTTACATGTAGCGATGATCCTAACGTATACCAATGCTTCACAGCATAGATGAACCTGAGGCTGAATGACTGAATAACAGGGCTTCGCAGTTTTCATGAGGTCGGTGCTTCAGATGCGGAGCGCTGCCAGAGAAATTCAATCATACCCACGCCCCTGCGTTCGTAACCGACATGCCTGCGGCTTTCACTAGCCATCAGCCTACACGATAGAGTTTGCCCTAGAAATCTCGTTTTAAAGGAACGGAACTGTCTCTGGTTCCTTCGAGAGCACTACCATGCGTTCCTACGGTACCTAGACCCTGAGCTCAGGATGAGGCTGCCAGGGGTACTTCCGCTCCGATTAGGGACGTTATACCACCGACTTCGCCTCAACGCAGCGCTTATGAATTCGTACCTCTTCGACTTGGTGTCACCACAAACCCTTACTGCGACAACTGCGGATAGCTGGAAACCGCGGAGCATTGCTGTTGGAATGCTCCGCATATATGCATGCAAGGTGGTCTTGTGCAGGAACTAGGGCGCCTCAGCCCAGGACCAATGACCTTGGAAGTACTTCTTGGTCCATGGCCATCTCCATTAGCTCAACGCAAAGTCAGGATTGTAGTCTGGACAGGATTGTAGTCATTGGAGTAATTTATAGTTTAAAAAACAGACTTTTTGATCATACTACTGACACAAACTGAATTTAATTTTTTTTTCTCTTCTTTTATTGTTTCTCTTTCTTCCTCTTTCTTCTGCCCTATAATCTATCGGGCTTTTTCTTTCCCCTTTCCCCCCTTCCCCCGCCGAGTAGAATGCTGGTCTCGAATTTGCGGCAAACATCTCGGCTTTCTCCTCTAATAAAGAGCTCTCTCTCTCTCTCTCTCTCTCTCTCTCTCTCTCTCTCTCTCTCTCTCTCTCTCTCTCTCTCTCTCTCTCTCTCTCTCTCTCTCTCTCTGCAACGTAGTTGGGACAAGGATGCCATGGCGCACGCGCCACAGACCCCACATCGATTGGCGCTATAAGGACTCTCCCGACGATGCCATCAAGCGTGCAAATAAGGCTCAGTACAAATTCAGCCTAATGGAACAACAAGGGCAGCCCCTCCATAGCGTAGATGCGTTTGTTGCTGCGTGCTGGTTTTCCCGCGGTAACTGTTGACGCCGGAAAAAAGGCTGGGGACCGCAATCAGACGATCAGTGGCTTTGAGAATCAGAATCGGCCCCATGAGAGCGTGTTTCTACCGCTCCGTGGTGGATATTAAAAGCTCGCTTAGCAAACTTGTCAGTGATGCGTTTTAGAAGGGCTTTATTTTGGTAGTTGGAGAGCTCTAACGTGCCGTCAAACCCAATGCCCTGCTTGCACGGGGTACCCTGTGGCCGTACGTGTTCTAGGTCGAAATGTAAAGGCAGGTCATTGTGATGAGGGTCCTGCGTTTGTTCCCTTCGTCTGGGAGTTTCCGATTGCACGGACCGTTACGTGGCGGGGCCTGCATTGGTGGCGCAAATGCTGTATGGGTGGCCTCTCCTTCAAACTTCTGGAGGGTGGTTTCAACTCGTCGAGGTAAAAAACTTTAGTCGCAGAAAAGACGTCTCCTCTGACGGCGTTGACCGTGAGCGAAAAATCGGTTTGAGCAAAAACTTCTGCAGAAATTCAGACAATTGTCTAGTATTGCGTAGCATTCTTATGCCGCTTGTCTTGTGCGTGAGTTTTTTACAGCCAAATTTTTGTTTTTCTAAATCCTGTTTGAACAATTATCTGCATTTCCGCTATTATAATGACTACAGGTGGAAATTTTGCGAAATCTGCAATATTGTGGAAATGCAGGACACGTTTCGCTCTTTTCCGTATTTTTTTTTTTACTTTCGTTAATTATTTTTTTTATTTTTCAAAATTCCGCGCGGCCAGTTAGCTCCATTTACGCTATTATAACGCTTACAGGTGGAGCGTCCACGATATCTGCCTTTTTGTGGAAATGCAGGGCGTTAGACGGTCCTAGATTGGGGGGTGGCGGGGTTACTCGGCAAAGAAGGCTATTCATTAATACTATAGTGTCTTTACCTGCTCCGGGAGAAGCAGCTCCTGCCAGCTTTTCACTTTCCTGCTGTCGAAAACGTCCTCTGGCTCCTCCCCCTGTGTGGCGGAATTGAAGGGTACTTTCGTGCCACCTTAGCCAGCGTTGGGTAAAGCCGGCTGCCATGGTTCCTTCCCCGCTCCACAGGGTTATTACACCGAGGGAGCGCAGGGGCGCCCAAGCCTGTCACAGCTCACGCAGTGAGCTGCAGTATTTACTGGGCTCTAATTTACTAAATTCTAAGCAGATACTGAAAAAATGAAAATACAAACGTTATGGCCCCATATTTATATTAGAAGATCTGTATTTAAGCGGAATTAGTAGTCGCCATAGAATGTGACACGCAGTTGGCTCCAGAGTTTTTAGCGCTACCCAGAAACTCCGCTAAAAACACAGTATTGTAGCCACTAGTATCCGCTACAATATCCGCCAACCAAAGTACATTTTAAAAGCCCCAATTTTGAACAGTGTTCCGCTAATCCCGTATCGAATCGGCAGTACGATTGCACCGGCTTGGTGGCAATATGTTGGCGGCGATGCAGTTTGAGTGCCGCATTTGAACTGAAAGTGTGACGGCTGCCGAGAGCTTGTCGAGCATCTAGGCAAGGCAACAACTTGTCTCTGACGAAAGAAATGTCCACGTTGGCGGCGTCTTTCGACAAGCCTGGGATGTCAGCTAAAAAGGCTTGACTGAAAAGCTTGGCTTTTGGCTGCTTATTCGGGAGCGCCGAATAATTTGAAAATATGGAATACCTGCATTCGGATCGAAGCGAATAACGTATAGAGACCAATTCGATCGGATTCGACAACACCGAATATATTCCCATCCCCACAAAATGGTGCTCGTGTTGTTTGGAGGGACAGACAGACCCAGCATTCTTCGCTTAACTATGCCAAAAAACGACTTAGTTTTGCTTTCAAAACTTGCCGCTTGGTCTCGCAAATCTATTGCCGGTTTCACATTTCCGACCCTCTGATCCACTGTCTCAAAATTCTAATCTCAGGAAAAAATGTGCCCCTGTTAAATTATGCAACAATAATGTTCAAATTCCTATTCCGAACCCGAGACTGTGCATCAAAATCAAATTTCACACCCTTATTCGATAGTGAAACTTCGAGTTCAACTTTTCGTGCCTTAATTTCATACAAAAATTCTTGCGGAGAAATTGTCACTGCAGCGACACCGTTCTGTATAAATTATGTCGCGCCAGCCTAGGCTTATATCGTACACATTAACTCGTTGTGTCGGCGAATCAATTTTCATGACCGAAAAATCATACCTATATAGCGTAGTTCAAGCACTGTGAATGTGGCTTGCAGGAACCACGAATATATTCAAAAGGCGTTTCAAAATTTCCACCTCAATGCCCGTGTGAGCTTCGCACAAATATTTCATCTTTTCATTCACTTTATACCATTTCACTTTATATACCAGTCATAGACAGCGCTATACACTCTGCTTTAAAACAGCATGCAGTCGTATTCCATTTGACTTCCGCATAAAGCATTGCGGGCATGGAAAACGGAGCGTGCCTTATGTCACTTTTCTTTCTTCTAACCTGGCTAGGATTATGCCCGTTTTTTTTTTTTACGATGACGTTTTTAATCACTTCACTTTGCAAAGAACTGACACCAAAATTATATCTGCTTCGTGAATTTCATGAACGCGGGCAGTATTTAGTCATGACGTCGTTTAAGGTGTTCAGCTCATTTCAGAACAAGGAAAGTATAGCGGGGTCTATAATGTCTGCAAATTCGGAACGTAAACTTTATCGTCTGGCCTAATCTTTGATGGCCCATTAAGTGACGAGAATGCTTTTGCTTTAATCACCTTTCCTTGGATAGTTAAGTGCGTGAAAAATAGTTCGTGAAGGTATTCGCATTTAGTAATTCTAACTAAGGTGGGCTGATTTATCGCTTTAAATGGTCTCTGTGCACTTCGAATAGGTCTGCACTAAGCTCTTATAGATTTTTTTTGCAAAAACAAAATGCAGAAATTATTGGCCGCTGAGATTTAAAATCAGGCCGTCAGCGTCACAATTAGTGAGTGTGCCTCGCGGCACAGAGGCTGGAGGGCAGGCCCGTTTGTGCATTCGCTAAAGAGGACAACGATTGAGTTCAAAGCGAACCAGTAGATGGCAGTTAGGTCGAACGGGATTTCCCTGGCTTGCACAGGCAGAAGAACGGGATGTTGCGTCTTGCTGCGCGGAACCCGTTGGGGATTTGCCTACTGTATTTTCGTGTCGCATTTGAGGTAGCTATTGCTCTTGAAGCTCTTTCCGCACTGGTCATGTGGACACATCATCGCAGTGTCTGACTTGTCGTAGCATTATTTTTAGATCGCCCTAGCAAGCGCTAAAGCGTAGGATGTAAAAGGAATGCGTTAGATCTAAAGAAGAGTAATGGAAATAAAGCGAAGTTTTCTTCGCCATGACCGGCACCTGGAAGTAATGCGGTGATGCCTTTGCTGAAGATCGGTGACCTAAATATAGGCTGTGCTGAGCTAAGTGCAGTGTGATCACCTAGGTCTACAGGCTACAGCTGCAGGAAGCGTAGAACGGCCTCGCAAATAGCTTCCGAGTGCAGTTAAGTGGCCCCGACCGCTAACGGTGTAGTAGCAGAAAATATGTCGTGGACATTAAGGTTCAGATTTAGACACTTCAATTTGACGACGCGCAGACAGTACAGATGAAATGCAGACGTGGAAATGGTTCAAAAAGGATATGTTATAAACTGCGCGTTCGTAGTTTGGACTGCGTGCTATAAAAGCTTCAACTTTTTAATTACTTCTACAATTTATTCGATAATAGAACCAGTATACTTCCTCCAACGCACGAAATTGAAGAACAGTGTGTACTAGTCTTCAAAAACTTGTGCGGTCTGGACACCCAAAGTGCGCTATTTAATTTGCTCTGTTTTAAGACAACACGAAGCGGCTTACGGCCGCGAAACCAAACATGTTGATGTCGTAGTCATAGTTTCCGTTTTGTTATAAGTGAAAGAAGCCTCAGATTATAATCATTGTGTTTCACTTGAGCGCCGATTGTAGGAGGAAACGGAATATAAAAAAGGTTGAGTTAATTGCGGAATCGTTGAACAAGCTTCTATCACTAAAAAAGCTCAGAGAAGATTTATTGCAGATCCCTTTTAGGCGTGTGTGGACGTGCAATACGGGCGGCATCAAGTCATTTACCATCGTTGCTCAGAGCATGGTGGGTTTGCTACATGTTGACGTTCTTGTCCACCTAGACATAAATTATTTTCTAGTTTTCAGAAATATTTTCCGCTTTCCCTGACTGAAACCGTTCTCTTTACAATGCATAAAAAAGGTTACAAGAACGAGAATAGATGGCCGTTAGGTATATTAGCAAACTGCGTAATTTTAAAGATTATCAGGAAGCCTCAGTGACTGAGTGGTCAGTTGAATCCCCGACAAGACCCACGTGGTTCAATGAAGTGTAGTTCCCAGCGGTACCTGATAAAGGCTATCAATTACTGGTATTTTTACTAAAAAACGCCAGAGCCACTGACAGGTTTCATTTAGCCTAGGAAGGACAGGACCTTCCCAGCAGGAGAATGGATGTTCAGGAAGCGCTATCGACAAAGTGAGCGTATGCTATCATCTAAAAAAAAAAAAAAAAAAAAAACAAGCGCTTGGCTAAGAGAGCGCTAAACTGTAAAACATGAACAGGGCCCGGCTGCGCAAAGGATGAATATTTGAGAAAGGTAGGCTTAGCGGGCATATGCGCACCTTTGTCACAGGCAACTATTATCGATCTACGCGCGGTCCGTTCACGCTCTACCGGGATTAATTAATCGCACGATGGTAGCGACTCTCCGGTTTCGTTCTTCTTTTTTTTTCCGTGGGCATCATTATGCTACAGCTTTTGGGGCGAGCGGAGTAAGACATGCGCTCACGATAAGCAATTAGCGCCACGTGCTAGCCGCACAGTAATTGAACGCTGGAGATGCTAAAAACACAAAAGTAAAAAAAAAAAAAAGATGAACCGCATACCTGCGCACCTCGTTTCAAATGTTGGGGAAAGACGATAGTCGTCTGGCGCCCCTGACAAGTATATGCCTCCCTTCTCTTTCCCGCTCACCTCTAATGCTATTCAACTCCCGTCTCGCTCCTCCCAAGACAAACACGCCAGCGGTTTCCTCAAGTCAGTTTAAATTTACCGTGTTTTCTGATCCACGCCGAATGCCTCGATACCAGCGCTGCCGTACGGCGGAGACGCACGTGAATCGAGGCACCCTACTCCACGTGCTTTCCAAGCGGAACGTGGAGCATCTATACTGGAACCTTTCGTTACTGTTTTCGTTTGATTTCTTAAAATGACGCTGAGTAAAACTGCTGGCGATCAATTTTATATTTTCCTGGATGTATTGTTCATTAAATCAACCATGCGTGTATTTTTAATAACGAAAACCCTGCGAACATCACTGATGTTGTTGTTGTTGTTTGTTTTCATTCGAGACAATTGTTAGACGAGTATTTTCTCGGGTGATAAGGCTAAATGCAAAGAAATGCCTGACGAGGCCATGCCGCCAGTACATGGAATAGAGAAACCAAGCAATTCCACATAGCAGAAATCAAGCAAGTACAACAGGACAAATATTATGAGATAAAAAGTGATTTTGGGTAACACCGTTCAAACTCCTTACCCAATAATTATTTCTATCAGGTAACTGAATCAGGCAATTCAGGCAATTTGCATCAGACAACTGCCAGAGATCTGTAAATGAATGCGAACAAGATAATTAAATTAAAACAAATGCACATTATACAATATTTTTTTGTGTATACAAATGAAAGAACAAGACATTTTTACTATATAAAAGAAAAAGAATGAAATGATCGTCTAGCGCTAACGCACACAACGCGTGCTACTGGGGAGGAAGAAAAATGTTTTTTTTTTTAGTTTTAAAGCCATGTTACTAGATAGTAGTTTGAATTAGACCAGATATTATAGGGTACTGATTCACTAGGTCTGATATTTGTGAAACCAACAGCTGGTCCCCATAAGTTGTCCTAAGGCGAGTTCTTGCTATCAACTTGTTCCTTAATTCATAGGGACTTGTCTTTTCATGATATTTCATTGTGAATATATAGTTGCTTGGTTTGTATTCACGATAAATTTCTGACGCCAACTTATACTGTCGTAATTTGCATATGTCCAAAATTCTGTAGCTTCATGAGGTACAGTATTGATGTCCGGCCGCAGATATGCGTGCTATTTTGTTTTGGCTCAACAATGTTGACAAGAATGAACATTGCCACTGAACATTTGGCTGGGGGTATATAAACTTATTGTGCAGCATCTGTTTCCCTTTGGCATGCCAGACGGACCGACCGACCGACCGACGCACCGACCCACCGACCAAAATTTCCGTGTTCAAGTAGCCCAAGAAAGACTATCGTCTTTAACATTACACTTGTAGTGCTGCTCAGCGAGATAGGAGCGTTGACATTGTTCTCATCCTTTACGTTCTCTGCACCATCACCATCTCCTTCATCATCACCGCTCCAACCTGTACAACCCGCAAAACTTCCCTATTATTTATCGTGCTCATCATCGTAATCACCACAATTTTCACAGTGATCCTCCTCCTTTTCCTTCTCCTCCTGACATCCTCACCACCCTCAAGCTCGCCTCTGCCACCCTTCTTTCCTTGCTGCTTCTCCCGCGCATTCTGCTCTCTAGCTATCTACAGAAGTCTGGCTTGCTCAATTTTCCCCTGTTCTTGCCTCCTCGTTTCTTCTCTTCCGCTTAATCCTTCTCATTGTAGTTTGCCGGATAAGAATGAGAGTATAATTTACAGAAGAAACCAAGGGCGCAAAGCGTTCGGTAGCTCGTGAAAATCAAGGCAGAAAAATTCCCTCCGAGATACAAAAGAAAAGCAGTTATCAATGATTCGTTCCCGAGAATCCAAACGTTCATATGCAAAAAGCGGAGTTCGCAAAATGGAAATGCGGAAATGGCTTTAGTGTGAGCATAAAAGGTCGTTGCCCGAGGGTGGATAGAAAAAGAACGCTCATGTGGGTGTATGCGTTTTAAAAAAAGCCAGAGAAACGGCAATTTTCCCTCAACGAATTAGAACCGCGACCCAAGAATTTTTTCGCTTTAATGGAAGCAGTGAAGTGCATGCATTTTGAATTGCGCTCACCATAAAAGTTAAAAGGAATGAAAATTTTAATGTTTATATTTTCATGCGTGTTTACCAGCGTAGAGTGAAAGACGATATAGATCTATCTAAAGAAAGAACAAACAATGCGAGAATGCTGCACGTAATAAGAACGACGAAGCGAAAATTCGGGACGTGTCTTAGTCGGCCGCAGGAAACTTTCAAAACAATGTCGAAACAGGGAGGTTCAGGTACGTCCCCGAAACTTTTAAATTCCTTCACGCATTATTAAGGCGTAAAGCGCTAAAACTTGGGACAACCCACAAGAGCACAGGGAGTGTAGGACGGTACCGAATGCGGCAAAAAGCAATAATGGAACATACACAACAGCAGCGAAAGAAGAAACGACGATACAGCTCGAATGTGTGATTCTTCCGAGCCAGGAAGCCGGAAAAGACCCAAGATATGAGCGGCAGCAGTGCGCTAGTAGAAACGTTCCAAAGCGACGTGACAGGAGCGAACGGAGCCAGAAGCTTATGCAGGATGAACTCGCTCTTTCCTTACGTTGAACCCTTTGTTTCTCGTCAGTTCGCGTACGGTGAGTGAAGGGTGGAAAGTTGTCCTACTTTTAAGTTTTGCCTCCGGCTGAAGTAGCAGGAGCTTCATCCTCTCAGTCGAATTTTCTCTTCTACACTTGGAACCAAAGACAAGGGGGGATCAAAAGGGAAGCTACAGGAAGCATGCGAGTAAGCACGCACCCTCGAAGAAAAAGAAAAGTGAAATAATACGGTAAAGATTAAACGAGAAAAAGGCTGATCGCCCAGAAGGTATCCTCGGGTATACATTGCCGTTTGGGAGGTTGGAAGGCACAGGGGAGAAAAAGAGAGATAGCCGGGAACTGCATCTCATGATCCGTTCAAGCGAACGCGCTGAACGCCTTCGAAAGGAGGAACCGTTTGTGCAGCGAAGTGCGGGCACACGCATCTTCGACTCCCGCTTCCGTTCTCGGGAAGACGCGCCTGCGAAAAGCGCAAGGAGAAGGCGGAAGTGAGCACCGCGGGGAGCGCTAATATATTCATGAACTCAGGCATTTATGGCGTACGTCATCCCGAGAGGGACGGTAGGCCATGCATTGTTCCGTGCTAACAGCGCAGCTGAGCGGAAAGCGCTGGCAAAGGGGAGTCGCCCGCAAACGAGTGAACTAGGCAGGGCGTATGCGTTCTTCTCAATTCCACGGAACTTTCGTCGAGGCGGACAGGCAATGCGGAGAGGGGAATGAGCAAAGTGTGATTCCTCGAGCTGTTAGATGAACGGGATGGAGACGGGACGCTGTCTTCTCCTTTTCTTTGCTTTTCTTCTCCACCTCCCGGAAAGGGTCAGATTGAGGGGCGTGGAATGTCCCAAAATCCAATTATTATTCTCAGTGCGTGCGGCTGCTCTTGCGAGCTTAGTATGCGTGAGTGCGTGCGTGCGTGCGTGCGTGTGTGTGCGTGGTGTGTGTGAGTGAGTGTGCGCGTGCGTGCGCGTGCGTGTGCGTGCGTGTGTGTGTGTGCAGAGAAAAGAGACAGAGACAGAAACTGAGAGAGAGAGAGAGCGATAGGAACGAAGGCGTGGGGAATGTGCACGTAGTCACAGTGCATACAGGTATTCCACCGATTATCTTCTCCTGATAGCCGATAGTTTATCCGGACACCGTCCAACAGGCACACACGGCGTCACAACAGCAGCACTTTTCCTCTTTGCAGCTTTTAGAATTAGTTTGTGCTTAGGAGCGGATAGAATAGGATTTTTTAGTAAGAGTGCAATTGCCCCTTGAGGATGCACGGGCTTCGCAGAACCGGCCTAATGGTCCTCTATTCGTGGGAACACTCGAGATTTACTACCCAAGTTCTATGATTTTTATTATGCCCCACGTGTACAAGGAAGGGTAGGCGGCTAACTGAATACAGTGGCTTAGGTATCCGGAAGCCACTGTGTTATTCCCACTTCGGCGAAACACTGTTTCAGCGTCCGGTCTTCGGCTTCCGAGCCTGTACAGCAGTGGGAGGAGTGGCATAGGTTAAACTTTTAGCTATTACTTCTTACTGTGTTCTGAATGGCTGGCCGTACGTGCGCGTGACGACTACAAAATTGCCGTAGGGTGATTGTTTTTTATACGGAAATAATAGAAATCAGAGACAGTTTCTTCGTGCGAAAAATGAGAGAATGGCATTACAGGTGGTATTGCGAGAAGTGGTACGTACTCCCTCCGTGGCTCTTTCTTTCCCTCCCTCATTCCTTCCGTCGTTCCCTCCCCTCCCTCTCTCTTTCTCTCCCTCACTCACTTCCTCACTTCTTCCCTTACTCACTCACGCACTCACTCGCGCACTCACTCACTCCCTCACTTAATCCCTCACTCACTCACTCACTCACTCACTCACTCACTCACTCACTCACTCACTCACTCACTCACTCACTCACTCACTCACTCACTCACTCACTCACTCGCTCACTCGCTCACTGACAATCTGGCGTTTTCAAAGAAATTCCTAAAGTCGAAGGGGAATGTCTCTTTCTGCGATTTCCGTAAGTCTTGGGAAAAATCCCGAAAGGTCTTCTATCCGTCCGAAAGAGATTAAACACACCTCCACCCACCAGATATCAATGGGAAATCAACTTACGGAAAAGAGTGCTAAAACATTCGTCATTACGCGTTCTTACTTACTCTACACCAGGGGTGGGCAACCTTTGGAAGTGGAGGGCCGAGTTGCATGAAGCCAACACGGCGAAGGCCCAACGGCAAATCCGGATGCGTGATTGAAGGAGGAGGATTTTCTTTGACCGGGAAAAAGAAAGGGAGTGAAGACGTTATCTTGCAAAGTGTGAAGAGGGGGTCAATGTCAACTGGAAGCAATTTTTCCTTGTTCCTATCTAATTCCATTGAAGGTTAAAATTGCCCGGTCAGCCTTCAGATAGGAAGTGACAAGGGGAGGGGGTTCTGACTTCATCATTGGGACAGTGGCGGTCCCAAGAGGAGGGGGGAGGGGGGGGGGGGGGGGCGATGGCGCCTCCCAAAGAGGTCCTCAGCTTCTTATTTTTTTTTTTAAGCATCCAACGTGTCCGAAGTCGCAAACATGTTGCGACCGTCTGAAATGCGGTCTCGAGCCAACCGTTGTACCGCCTAGGGAGGGCCAAAAACCACTGTGCCGCTAAGTGATTTGTGCGCAAGCGGGTTACTTCGCATACACGCACAGGCTGGCATGGTTATCACTTCCTCCTCAGAACTGGTGCGAGGGGAGCGGTTCTTTCTACACCTTCCCCCATCCCCACCCCCCCCGCCCCCCCCCCCCCCCCAAAAAAAAAAAACATTCTCTGGGACCGCTACTGCCCTGAGACAGCATAATACCTCCCCGCGTGCAGCATGCGGCCGCAGGCGTCAAGTTGCCAACCCCTGCTCAACACAGTTAAAATTATCGTGTCTAAAGATTGATTGATTGTACGGTTTAACGCGCCGACGCAACGCAGGCGATGAGGCGGGCCGTATTGGAGGGCTCCGGATTAATTTCGACAACCTGGGGATCTTTAACGTGTAACGTGCTCAGAAATCACGTTCACACGGGCGTTTTTGCTTTTCGCCTACATCAGAAAAGCCGCCGCCTCCGCCGGGAATGGAACCCGCGACCTAAAGGTATGTCTAAACGTATGTCGGACGCACCCGCAAAATTTATTAACCATACGTCGGACGTACACGCAAAATATCATAAAGCTGCGTCGGACGTACAGCGCCCCGGGGTGCTCAAAACCAGCGTGGGTATCTCGAACCATCAACCGCTAAGCGTTTACTGTTGAGCCATGAATCTAACCATGTCTAACCTGACCCAGAATACATTTTTCTCGAGTTTTTTAGTTGGACCAAATGCTATTTGAAGCACCGGTAATAGCCTTCACGGAGGTATGAGATCGAATGCGTCGATTCCGCGTACGACCACTGCGGCGTGCGCAGCCCGCGTCATCGCCTGTTTGACCAACATCACGTAGATGGGTTGGAATTCATCTAGGTGGGGTTGGCATGACGGGTCAAATGCAAGAAAAATTGTCAGGAATGTCGGGCAGGCACGTAGAACCAACGCCAGCAAGCGTGATAAACGAATCACTGGCAGTTCTTTATAAAGCAGGGCAGGCGATCGGCCCGGCGTAGCATCTGTCGTCGCAGCGCAAGTCTTTAGAACCCTGGAATATCTGGTTTCTTATGCCTGAACCACAAAATGAGACCCCAAGACATAGCGCCTGAGGGGAGAAACTGCGAATAGGGTAACACAATGGTCCTCAAATGGGGGTCCGCGAAGCTTTACGCGATGCTCTCCCGGGACAGACCCACCATCATTCCTTTTAGGGGCGAAGCTCCTTAAGGCGTGGGTCTGTCCATCCTCGACGTATTATGTAGCCACCTCTAGTTAGTTCTTGGATTGTTTACTAGATGGCGTGGCTACCTCTAGTTTAGTTTCTTGGATTGTTTACTAGATGGCGGTATTTGTATATGATGAAAAGATGCCTTGGATTGTTTACTAGATGGCGTGGCTACCTCTAGTTTAGTTCTTGGATTGTTTACTAGATGGCGGGAGCGTTGTAATAAAATCCGTTCGCTGTTGGCGCGCGCTCGGAGTCGCCCGATGGATAAGGCTGCAGATGTGCGAGCCCCGCGAGGCAGAAGCGCTCCGTGAAGCTGCGCGAACGGCCGCCGCACAGATCCTGCCGTACGAGAGCGGGAGGCCGAAGCGTGTCGTCTGGCTGCCGCGACGACGCCGCAAGATCCCAGCGTTCGAGAACGAGAGGCCCAAGCGTCACGGCAACGGCGCGAGGACCTTGCCGTACGCGAAGCGGCACGGGCTGCGGCGCGAAGAGGATCTCCAAAACGTCAGAGAACGGGAAGCGGCGAGAAAGCGCGCGTATCGGCAGGCAGACCCCGATGCAGTGAGAGCTCGTGAGGCGTCTGCAAAACGCATCAGGCGAGCTCAGCCCCAAGGTGCCGACGCGTGGTTTAAGCGAGACTTTCTAGACGTTACGTTCGGACACAGATGTAGTGGGCGAACTTTCACTGAAGAGTCACGGTTTTACCGATGATTTCCCCTCAGGAGCTTCGCCCCACTCATCATCATTCACCCCGTGGATATGCTGTGAATTTTTTTTTGTTTAAATTTTGCTGGAAATGCGAAAAGGTGGCTTTGCTGCATGACTTACTTTCCCTGCGTAGCCCATTACTTAACGTTGGATTTCTGCACGACAGCAAAATCTAGCTGAAATAACGGCAGGGGCCTTCGCTTTCGTGTGCGCGTGTATATGTGTGCGTTTGTGTCCCTCAAGGATAACAGGAAATGCAGGCTTATTTTAAATTATCGGTTCAGTTCAACTCTCGTAAGGTAGCAGAAATTTTTATCTTCATATTCGCCAGCACTTGGCATGCCTAACGTCTTACTGGGCGCTGCATTGCACGATAAATACTACAATCGTTCTTGACTCTCTTGGGTTCTCCGTCATTGCGATGTTCCCCCAAATTAGCACGTTAGATCATGAATAAAAACTTGTTCTATCTCTCCCTGTTTCATTCTACAAACTAAAAAATGGTGAAATGGGGGGAGTACTGGTGGTCCCTCCTCAAACAAGGAAACAAATTTATGCGATTTTTTTTCCTTACGGGAAACAATTTCTGAGTTAAAACGCTCCCCTGTTAAGAACCAATCTGTAGCGCAGCAAAATCGTCTCCAAGAGCGAAGGCGAACGAGCTACATGATTTTGCTTTTGGGACAGTCTGTAAGCCAAATAATACTTGTGTGTTTTGTTTTATGAATTGATTACGTGTTTTGCGACTCCATGCACTCAGCCGCTCTATTCAAGGTCCAAGGGACTTTATACTTCCATATGACTGCCTAGTAGTGCCCTCTCAAAAACAACTTCCAAGTAGTGCATTAGTGTGATGTAATGAAGCCGCCTTAAAGGGGTCAGTGTAAGGCTTGTTTTTTAGATGTGACGGCATCTCATTCACTCGCCTTGTCCCTCCATACGACGTTCTCGTTGTCCATCCACACCCCTCCCCCATTCTCCTCGCCGCGCGAGCTGCGCTCTCCGCCGCTCACCCCCTCTCCTCTCCGATAGCGAACACTCTCTCGCGAGGGGCATTGGATTGGATTCGATTGGCTTGGCTTGGCTTGGATTGGATTGGATTGGATTGGATTGGATTGGATTGGATTATGTTGCGTCATAGCCGCGCAACGTGTAGTCATAGCCGCGGCCAGGGGTTCACGGCACGTTTCACGCGATGGGAGAATCAACCTAACGGAAACAACAACGGAACCCCCTATGCGTCGCATCTACACAGGGCTTCCCGCGAGGGGAAGTGGGAGTAATTTTTTTTTGTGAATGTAGCTTTCCCACGTAGCATATTGCAATGTGCTGCAAGGTCTGGCGTGTTTCGTAACATCATCCGCCTCGGCCACCTTAAAATCAGGGGGCAGGTCGGTGACACCAATCAGCGAGAAGTTACGCTCACAGATTCTCACATATTAAGAGAAAGCGTAGGTGCCAAGGTAGTATCCTTTTTTTCTTTTTTGACCATCCGCCCCCAACCCAGCGCATGTTCATTCCATCTAATCTTTAAGTTCCTGCCAAGCACACAAGCGGGGACTAATATTTATACTGCGGAAATGTTGCGGCTACGTTTGTCCGGAAAAGGCCTGGCAAGCTTGACCGGACATTTTATGAAACCTTCAAGCAGATGCGCTTCATTTAGCGGCTCACATTGCTGCTTTTCCTGTTTTTTTTAAATAGCGGAGCTGTTACAACTGGCCGTGACGAGTGGCGCGTAACGCGTAACGTGTGATGTGTAAAATACCAAGAAAATGCCGAGCCCTCGTGAGTGCGTGCGTCGCGGCGACCGCCGACCGTCCCCAGCACGTGCAGTGGCTTTAGAAAAAAAAAAATAAAGCCGTTCCACTCAATGTGAAAGCTGTCGGAAGAGCAGAGCAATGATTCGTCATAATGGGCTGTACCGCCGTTATCCGCTTACGGCTACCACCCCATGCAAATCAAATTTCCCGCTTCGCAGTGCTCTCGCGCCCCCTGCCTGAAACTGCGCCAGCGGGAGTTCTGTTCGAGGTTGACCAGTTTCGCGTTGCTCCTGGAGAGCCGTGCTGCGCAGGCGCGAAGATTGGATTAGATTGGATTACATTGGATTGGATTGACTTTGATTGGATTTGGATTGGATTCGGATTGAATTTGGATTGGATTTGAATTGGATGAGAAGCAGCAGTAAGCATGATAATCAGCTAATCCTAGACAACCTGGAAAGCTAAGAATAACCAGCTGAACCTTATCTCACGCTACATATATATCCTGGCATAGCCGAGCTAGGCAACTGCTAAGCGCCAGCGGTTCACGAGTCTTGAGCGCTTATGACTATATAAACCGCTTGGCTTTCGAAGCCTCTGGGTTACGCCGCGGTGAAGGGATCGTGACAGGCTACACCGTAACGCCGTGGCGATTATGCTTGGTTCCAGCGAGCGGGCTAGGACGACAAGGCGAGCGCCTAAAGTGCTCTGCACTTAAAAAGGAAACTGGCGAAAACCCCGTGGAGCGCGTCGCGTTGCCTAGCAACCAACAAGGGCACAGCGGGCGCAACACCTGCTCCACGGAACCAATACGGAACCATACGGAACCTCGACGCGTCTCCAGGAACTCCGCGCATGCGTCGTGCTCGTATGTGCCGCCGCTGCGCCTCAGCTTTCGTCAAGCGCTACCGCGCATGCAATGCTTGGCACGAGGAAGACGACGATATTGATGCATATGACGATGACCTGGAAAGCGACGACGGAACATGCAACTAAACAAGTTCAAATTCGTACAGATGCGTGGTGATGCGTCCTTCAGTGCTCACTCAGAAAAAAATCCCCCAACTTCGCTATGATTCAAGCCTTCAGCAACTTAGTGCGAGCCTCGACCAATTTCTTAAAGTACTTTTTTTATTTTTTGGCTTCAAAACTCTGTTCGCACAGTTACGCTATTATAACAATAAAATGGAGAACTTCCGCGAAATCTGCATTTTTGTGGAAATGCAGGGTCGTTGCACGGTTCGCATTTTCAATATTTCCGATGTTTCCTATATTTTTCCTATTTTCTCGTTTTTATTTATTCTGTTGGAGCAATTATCTCCATTTCAGCTATGTATAACCATCAAAGGTGGAAGCTTCGCCAGTTTTTTTTTTGTTGTTAATTTCTTGTTAATTTTCTTGTTAATTTCAATTTTTTTTTGCTATTTTAAGGAGAACTGCCTCTGACACCTTTAATTCCTGAGGGAATATCCGGGAATATGAGAATCTATTTCCATCCCATTTAGTGACAATTTAAATGTACTATACATTAGTTTTTTTTTTGTAAGAACAATGGGATTGGGGTGACTAGACCAAAAAAAAAAACACGATAAGGCAGCGTTCTAAGGTTTCGTTCCCCACATAAATAAACAATATCTTTCCTGTTGCTAATTCTTGCAGCTGATTTTATCCAAAACCATTTTAGGAAATTGGAAGTAGAGGGAAGCAGAAAAAAAAACACAAGTGAAAAGCGACCGCAACAACTACTGTTTTAGCTGCTCTTACTTTCCCTATCTCTTTTTAAGCGCTGTTTATATACGGTGGTCGTATGCACGTTCCATACCTTCGTTAAGTGGGATGCTCAAATCATATGCACATTAGGGAAGAATTTAGCTTCATGCGCACGTCCTCGTCAAGGTCACCAATTATCCACACCTGTGAAGACAGACGCACGCAAAGAAAGAAAAGAGCGAAGATTTCGGGAAAAAAAAATTACGGCGGATGCGTAGAACTTTTTGAGAATGTGAAGGCGAAAGTCAAGTGGTTGGACCTTCTGGTGATCCGCTCCTGAACTTCCTGTTGGCCTTTGCGGCAGCGCCGTCTCCACCCCCCGAACAGCTCTTCCGAATCTCGTTGCCACTCGCTAGCCATCGCCAGGGGCACCTTGTTCGCATTGTTCACCTGCACTGCCCCAGGCGGCTCCTATTGCAAGCGCTGCAGAAACTTACCTTTCTTTGGCTCTGTTTCCCCCCCCCTGCACTGCGCCGCCCTTTTTCAGAGTCCTCTTCGGACGTTCCTTTTGCACTGCTGTTTCCCTATCGTCGCGAGCGATCATGGGCTCACGCTTACTGGCTAGCGCAACTTCAAACTTTTTTGGGACACTATGCGGACCACCATATCCTAAACACGTGTAAACGCTTAGACTTACGGCTTTCGCTCTGCGATAAGTTCAAAGAATTTGTTTGTTTGACGATAAAAACCTGTCGTCGTAATCATAATAGTAAGCATTTCTTTACTCCTGCTTTTCCCTTACATACCACATAATCTATATTAGCGCTGCTTTGATATTTCGTAGCTTAGCTATTTCTTCCTCAATTGTATAACCCTAATGTATTTATTTCTGTGAAGCGACTGTGCATAATCATTGTTTTGTTATTAATCACCAGGGGTCCCACCTGCAGTGTCCTTGACTGTGGTACCCCCTTCTGTATCCTAACATTATGTAATTAATTTGCTTGCCTGATAAACTGAAGATAAACTGAAGCAACACTGAACTGAAATCAACACATTTATTCTCGCCGTAGTGGGTTTGTGTTCAGTGGAAAATCCCGCTTAACACCACTATACAGTTGTACAGCCGGAGAAGATTCATGTTCATCTTTCTTTCAGTGCAGCCAGCGACAGCTGTCTGTCCATTCTAAGAAAGAACAAACATTGCTCGGCATTTTCTTGATCATAGGTTCAGTGTGCATATTTTTGCTGTGTGCAGGCATAGGCAGTTGGTATAACAAAGCACTAAGCTCTTTCGACCCTACATAACTGAAGCATTTGACTAGGAAGTATTCTTATTATGCTTTTTTACCGTCAAAAATTGCTTACAGAATTACTCATATCGCAGATTGCATGCTCAAGATTACGAAACATGAATTTTAATCTCCACGTTTCAAATCCTTTAACTTCTAATGGGCTGCAAAAAATGTGGTTCTCTAATGAAAGCTTTTCTTCTGTCTTTGGCTCTTGCAATGAGCTTAAGGTTCAAAACCAGCGAAAGCACAAAACACGAAAAAATGCTTTAACATTTACGAATGTTACATAACCCTTGCAAAAAATACACTGAAAAGCAGTGGTGCATTTTTCTGCAAAGATTTCTATTCCCCTTCTAGTGCATGTACGAACTAAACAAGAGATAAATGAAATCGAAGG
This sequence comes from Haemaphysalis longicornis, assembly GCA_013339765.2. Taxonomy (NCBI): domain Eukaryota; kingdom Metazoa; phylum Arthropoda; class Arachnida; order Ixodida; family Ixodidae; genus Haemaphysalis; species Haemaphysalis longicornis. The sequence continues at coordinate 16,527,653 of CM023456.1, forward strand.
ATCTCGTAATTATGCTTCTGCAGACAAATGGATCTAAATTCAAAGTTGCAAGCTTAAGAGCCCGCACATTTCATCGAAGAATTCATTGAGTCTTTATTAGGAAGAAAGAACTGAACATCGCTCGAGAAACGCGCTCATCCTTTTTAATTGGAAAAGGTGGTCTTTTTGAACGAATAGTATCTGCACTATGATTACAAGTGAAAAAAAGAGACGCGCAGTATCACCATCGCATCATGATTTTTGTTAACCCGATGGTTTAAGAGAGTCTGGAAATGTTACTTTTTAAAGAGACAAACGAAGGTTTGAGCGGAAATTAAGAGATTAGGACGACTCGAACATTCTTATGCGAAAAATGGGAAGAAACCTAGATTTATTTTTTACTTCAGCGCTTTTGAAAGGAAGCACGAAATGCTTGACAAGTTCAGGCATTCAACTGCACTGCCCTCTTTGTCCCTGGAGACGACGTCTCGGGAAGACAGATAAGGTCTAGTCATTTTTGTAAGAACACTGCCAGAGGGACTAGACGCATCTCACACAAGGCATACATACATACATACATACATACATACATACATACATACATACATACATCGATACATTACATACATACATACATACATACATACATACATACATACATACATACATACATACATACATACATACATACATACATACATACATACATACATACACATACATACATACATACATACATAAATTAGAGATTAGAGAGTGTGTTACTGGGGACAAAGTGTGCGCACTCGCTTTGGCTGAAAATAATGCGTACAAATTTTTCTGAGGCAGATACGCAGTCGCTCTGCAGGGAAATAAATGTTTTTTTTCCTCTTCTGGCTTAGCGAAGAAATATAAGTACGGCAAGAACAACTGAGAGTGTCAGTGTATACAGAGCAGGTGAGCTGTAATCATTTCGCTCCGTTCTCTTCCCCATTACCCCTTCCTTTTCCTGCCCCAACCACCTTTGTACCACTACCTCAACCCATATTTCTACCCCCTCCCGTTCCCTTTCTCTCCCTGCGATACATATGTGGTGCAGGCTGGGAACATCTTTCCCTCTCACAGTCACCTCACCTCACCATAGCTGAAAACAATTTTAGAATATGAAATACTGAAGGAGAAAAGACGAGTACGGAATGGAAGTGAGCGAGTTTGTGCTGGGTCATTAAAACTTAAGCACCGCGTTTCACGGCACGTGTAAAAGAAGGCGACGAAACACGGCAGGCAGCGTGCTTTATCTTCCTGCATTCACCCCTTTAAAAGTGCTGCTTAAGTTTCACAAAAGACATTCAAGAGTGTAGTTTTATTTCTTTCTTGTTTTTTTTTTTTTTTCATTTTACAACAACCAAACCGTAATTCAGCAGCCCTCTCCAGAGGCGTAATCAGTTGACTCAAGGGTGAGGATGGCAGGAATCGCGAAAAAACGTTTGGCATTCCCGAATCTTGGTTGTTTTGTACCACTCGTAACGAGGCATTTGATACAGGAGGTTTTCAAATCTCATTCAAGGGCAGCCTGGGTCTTCCAAAATGCACCTCACGATAGGAACCTTATGTGAGGCAAGGTGCTTTTCTGCGATCATTCCCCGTTCACAAGAATTGCTCCGTACTGGCCTTCTGCATGTTTGTCGATGCTTCGCTCATCCGCTGGCTGCCGCTTCTGCATCTCGCGTGGTGCACGTCCTGCCGTCTAATTACCTCCGACCGAAGCTGCCCGCTACCACACCGTGGTTGTATGCTGCATGGGCCGTGTGCACCAATGTACCTCGAATAGGCAAAAAGTCATGTATGCCCGCATCGGCCCTGACATATTTTGTGCTGGAGCATATCCGAACCCGTTATCCTGACCACATCCAAGCGTGCACGCATGAATCTGTGACTTCGGCCTCTTCGGCAATCGGCGTATGGATTCCGTCAGAGGGATGGTCCATCAAAGAAAAGCTCAGCCAAAGAACATCTTCCCCCGCCACTGAGTTAGCAGCTGCCAGAGCGGCACTCCTTTACATAAGCGGAAATCCTCTTCGGCGGTGGGTAATTCTTTCAGATTCCCGACCAGCCTTGCAACTACTAAATAAGACGCCTGATTGCCGCAACCAACTTGTCTAATATATGAATGAAATATACAAAAGCGTGGTGCGCGAAGGACGTGAAATGTGCCTTCAGTGGCTACTAGTTCATTCCGGTATAACGGGTAACATCGTATCCGATGCGGCCGCCAGAGAAGCCCACGACATAAATTACACCGCTGGAGTCCCGTGACTCAATGGAAGCAGCTCCATTTGACCTGTAGGATAGAAACTCCACCTGCCGGCTTGGCAGGATCCCCTGAGAAGGTATGCTCCTCTCCACGTGATAGACCCTAAGTGCGATTTCCGGCATCCGCGGGGTCTGCTCAAGCGCACTGAAGGCGAGCTACACTGGCTGCGACTTAACGTTGCATACACCCGAAGCTCTGGACGGCGTAGAGTCGCCATTGTGTCCAGTCCGCTCTCCTACTAAAAACAGTAGGCACATTTTAAGCTGCTGCCCGCGATATGCTAGTCAGCGGGCAACAACATCAAAGGCACTTGTGCGACTCCGACGTGGAGGTCCTCTAGAAGAACTTTTACGCATCCTTGGACCCTGGCGAAATCATGACGAGGTAGTGCTGGTAACAAAAACTGTGCTTACTTTTCTTGAGGAAACAGGGCTAGAAGAGGTCCTGTGAACCCTCTGAACATATACACTTTATATATGTGTACATCTCTCTCCCCCCAACCTTATTTTATTTTCATTTTCTCTCTCTCTCTCTCCTTCCCCCAGTCAACTCACTGTATTCACCCCAATCTGGAGTAGCAAGCCCTACTGTTAGTGGGTCGGACGTCTTCAGCTTTCTTTCTTCAAAGGTTTTTTCTCTCTCTCTCTACTTGGTGTTTTTTCTTGGTGACAAGGAAGCTATATTTTGTCAACACGACTTATGCATTCAGCAGGCGGTCTGTTCATTTTAGGTTCGTTAGAAAAGTACCCATGGTCGCGAGGTAGAAAAATGTAGATAAAGAACTAATGGTGCTTCTGTGCAGTGACACCAACGGACGTCTTGTGTGCAAAGGGTTGGCATTCGGTTGCCGCAGAGCTGAGCGAAGCTCCATGCCCCGCTCTCCAACCTAGAGTAGGACGTGAGAATGAGTGCGTAGGAGTGGCGGCGAAGCAGGAACGCACAAGTCATTCTTCATGTCTAAGTGAGCCATTAGTGAAGATACAGAAACAGAAAGATTAAAGCCTGATGAGAATATCTGGGCATACTGGAAAAAAGAGGTCCCAAGAGTTCGCAAGAACTTTTCAGACTCAGAAGGCAGCGTGAAAAGAAGTTTTGCCAAAGATAACGGCAAAGGAAGACAGGAAAAAAAAAACCACTCCCCTACACGCCAAGCTCTGACAAATAGCTGGCAGATGCAACGCCTTGTTGGCTTGAAGCGGTAGCCGTCGCTTCCGATAGATCTTTACCGCGTTCTCCTGCCCCGTGTCACTTTCTCAAGGCTCGCTTTGTTTTCCCTAGCGCACATCACTAATTACTCTTTATCCATTCGAAACCACCATGATTGCGGAGCACTTTTTCTTATTTTGTCGTCTACTTGAGTGGGGTGGACCCGGTTAACTAAAAAAATAAAATTCTGCAGAGAAACTTAAGACTGTCTACGTGTGAAATGCGAAAGTTGTGCGACGGCGCCAGAGCACAACCGCGCTCCTCCAATGCGAAGTTCCCGCCGCCGAGGTCACGTGACTTTGGTATGATTCTTGTTGGCGCCGACGCCGACGACAACGGTCACTTTTCGCGTTTGATGAGACATGCAAGGCTTTCTTCGTGTAACTGAAAATATAAACCAAGAGCATAGGAGACACAATAAATTGGCTGACGATTACTATACTCCCTAATGCGAAATTTGATCGCAGCGCGAGCTGCAGTCTTTTGGGTGAAGGCGCATAGCTGCTGCGTCTCAGTAAGTAATCGCGTGGTCAGCGAACGCACGACAACACACGCTACTCTGGCTTTATCTGGCGGCCGCCGAGCATGTCACGCACAGACACTGCATACCGACCTCCCCCTCATACTTTCTCCGCACTTTCCTTCTCCGCTTTCCTGCTCGCTCTATCTCGTCTATCCTGTGTGTCCTCTTCGTTTTTTTTTTTTTTTTTTTTTTGGTTACAACGAGGCCGTGGGCGACGGACAACGCGAAACCGCAGGAGAGCGCAGTAAAGAGCTGCGGTATAAAATGTATGCGCTAAGTATTCTTTTTTAATCAAGTAAGAGTGCCTGCTTGAAGGCCTTACTTGAGATTACGAACGTCCATGGAGAAGATGTAGAAGGCGCCGTCGTTCCTATAAGTGAAAGCAAACACCCGTGACAGGCGCTCAACTAAGCGATTCGTATACGTGAAATCCGGAGCGATCCAGACAAAGTTCCTTTCCGCCGCGCTCTACAGGTTTTATGCATTGATGGCGCAAGTCGGCCAGGCGATCAGCCGGTGTAGAACGGCCGTCATCAAACGGGAACACGTTCTCGCAATCCCAAGCCGCGCACCACGCAGCACATATGTTTGATCCCCGCGTTTCGCCATTTTTCTTCGCTCCGTATGGTGCAAGTGCGTCGTTTTCTTTTTGTTTCTTCTCTTGATGATCACCCTCAGGAGCTGGAATGTACCTTTCGTGTCTGGCACATAAATACCGCGCCATGCAATGTCGAGAGGAAGTCAGTGAGCTGCGGGGCGTTGGGAGATACGGAAGGAGATAGGCAGCTCGGGGAAGCGACGCTAAGCACTGCTGCTCCTCGTTTATGCGTGGGTCTGAGCCCAGGATAGGGCCTCTGTGAGGCGAACTTCCGTTCATGGCAGTCTCCGAGCAGGCGGAATGCCATTTACTGCAGGTCTTCTCACGCCTTTTAACTTTACTCTTTGAGTTACTTGTATGGACAACGCTTTACCGTGTGGTCCTGTTCTCATTTCCCCTTTGTATGCGTGCCTGTAAACGTGTGCGCGCAGGCTGCAAGCGTGAGTGCTTAACAGGTTCCGTTTTGTGCATGGCTTTCGATGCTTCCGGGCTCCTGGTTAGTACCGAGTAAGAGCCAAGGTCTCAGCTTAAACATTAAAAAATACAACTTATCCCACTCTGTAGGTGTTCAACCACCAGCGTTTGCTCCACGAAACGTTTACTATTGCGTGAGCAGCAGATGAGGCATGTCGGTAATTTTTTCCGCAGTCGATCCGTCTCTACAGCTACAGAGCAGAGAACTAAAGAGCACGTGACTGTGGTGGTGGCGTATTCGCTCGGTTGCCGGCGCTGCTACAGAGGCGTGCATTCGAAGCCTCTGTAGACTCTGTTGCCTCTGTTGACGTGCCCGTCGCACGACGTCTGGACGGGTCCCGTGACCCCCTTCAGTACTTCTACGTTTTAGAAAATGAGCGTGCAGGCAGTTCAGGGTGGGAAAAAAAGAAAGGTGTCGCACCAGAACCGAATCGAAACGAAAACCGGAACCGAACCGATACTTTTGCCGGAACTGAAACCGAGCCCGAGCCATTCCGTGAAACGGTTGGTCCACCTGTTTCTCCTCATGCGCATGACATGACCCACCCATGCACATTTCCTTCGCTTAATTTGAACTAGAATGTCGTCCACCTGAGTTTGTTGCCTAATCCACGCGACCCAATTCTTATCTCTCAGCGTGACCCCTAGTATTCTCCTTTCCATAACCCGGTCGGTCGATCTAGGTTTCCTTTCAAGTCATTTAGTGAGACCCCTAGTTTCTGCCCGTATATAATTACTGGAAGAACGCATTGCTTAAATACCAACTTTTTGAGTGACAGAGGAAACTTGCTAGTCAGGGATATCGGAGTTTCTACCAAAGGCACCCCACCCCATGCTTATTCCGCGGAAAATTTCCCTTTCATAATTGGGATCCGCACCTATGACTTGTCCAAGATAGACGCAATATCTTCCTGTTACTAAGACTTCGCTACCTACTCTGAAGTCGCGTTCTTTGCCATTCTGACTGAACATTACCTTTGATTTTTTCGCGTTTATATTTATCCTGCAATCTTACTTACCGAGCACAATTGCAAAAGCATGCGCTGCAATTTTCCGGTTGTTTTGAATCAACAAGACAATGTCGTCTGCAAACCTTAAGTGGCTCAGATATTCCACGTTGCTTCGCATCCTGGTTTTCTCCACTTAAGGTTTCTGAAAACAACCTCCAGGCGAGCTGTAAATATTTGCGGGGAATTTGTGTCCCCTTTGTGCCACCCTTTTCTGTAGAAAACTTATACCAGATACCATGGGTGTCTGCTGTAAGTGTCTGGTGGGGTCTCGCGAAGTCTGGTGAAGGTGTCTGGTATACAAACTTTCACCAAACAACAGACTCCCCTACCCTCCTACTTCTACCCTCCGTTTACGCCGATATACTATCCCACTACCGTCAGTTCCGCCTCTTCCACCCGCACATCACCCACCCCTTCCCATGAACCCCTTCCCATCCGTCGCCTCCCACAGACTAACACCTTCTACGACCACCAACATCTACACCACATATCTCCGACCACCAACTCCCTAACCTGCAAACACTGCCACTCTTTATAAATAACACCCTGCTATGGCAAGGCCAAACTAACCCGCCCCCCCACCCGCCGTAGGAGTGCGTGCATCGTGGCGGCCCGCTGAAGGGCCCATGCGGCACTGGTTCAACGGGCTACGTCAGCGGCCGTGACACGTGGCCTATCAAATTGGACGGCCGCCCTTGCCCGCTTTCTTTAAAATCCGCCTTTGCCCTCCCCCAGTTTCCAGAAATAAAGGTTTAATCTCACTCTCTCGCCCTCTTCAATGTAGAATGCTGGACCGCTTAGTATTCCAAAAGCTTTGCTTTCAGTTTTTTTCTCATTTAAAATTATTCATCTGCCTACCATCAAGAAACCGCTGCTGCTAAATATGCGGTCTTGTGACGTTACGTATTTCGAAAACATGTTGTCACAGTGTGTGTCACCACCTGAAAAATCGGAAGTTAATACATAGCCCCAAGCATTGCGGGTGTGTGCTGGGGATCAGATTAAAAGAAGACGATGGGCACGTTGGGGCTCCGAGGGGGCGTTGATAGTAGAGGAAGAAGTGATTCTTGATGAAGTGGAAGAAGGGATGAAGGCCCCTCTCAAAGAGTTTCAGGCATATCTGTTGTGAACTGACTGCGTCCATTCTCTCCACCCCCCAACCCCCCCCCCTCCCGAATTTTCCTAGTTCATAGTTTCGTAGTTTAGAAGACGGGCCTGCCACACATCATATGAGCATACTGCTGCCTCGAGGACAAACTGCTGGCTTGCCGTTCAGGGCACTTCATTGCTGCAGTCATAAACATTTGAAAAGCGAACGTCAAAATATTAACACCAGAGCGAAAAAGAGACGAATGTGGTTCATGGAAATCACGTAATTACTCGGTTGTGGTATATTTGCAAAGTTACATTACCTTAATTTGTTGCTGTTATGAAGACATGCGACAATTTCTCTTGCACTAAATGAAATGTTGCAATTTGTGTGCGCCAGTTCTAATTTTCGTGTTTGCATTTCGTTTATCTACTACAGTACCTATATTGGAACCTATTGGACGAATGGATTGGAAAACACCCAACCGTACCAGGGAAGCTATGTGCGTCCTATTCAATAGATGGGCCACTGATGCTCCCCCTTCTTCAACGAGAGTCATCGCGCTGTATACATGTAGTGTACTTGTTGAAAGATTTTTGCTACCAGCAGCAATTATTGATCGGTATCACTCTAAATGGAGAGCTTGTAAGTTTCGTTCATGATTTTACCCGTCTCGCTTTGGCCTGCGTTATTTTTGATGCATACTGGTGACGCGTTGTGCGGCACATAAGCAAACTAATGCTTTAACGCAGACAAAGTGCATTTATTTGCATTATTTGTATTTGCACTTATTTGCATTATCCAAACTCCTACAAAATTGTTGCAGGTCTGCGTCTCCTTCCCCATGCGTGCCGTAGAGAGAAATTCGCAAAAAGAAAACAAGAAAACAGTGCAAACTTTCATCCGCCATGATTGCCATTCCAACAACAAGAAAGCGTTTTCATACTGCACTTCATTTTTCTCTCTGCACGGTGCGCGAAAATAGCGAGGAACAAGGGTAAAGTAGTGGAAACTTGGAGGAGGCACTTTTTCCCGAATGGTTTCATTAATATTCCTAAATAGTCGGTCTCCCTAATTGAACATGGACGACACGTGTTCACCCTTAGGGCGCGTCGCCGCTTCTTTTGCATTTTTTTCAGCATCGAACAACAATAACATCCGGGCCATCGTTAATTTGCGACGAAAACGATGGTGATGAACAATCATTGCAACCCCACCAAGTCTCACTGCGTATTGCCACTAATATGTTTCCGTTAATTTCCTCTTAGTTCCTCACCGGGGATTCAAAATCAGAGACACGCGAGTACTTCTGCAGCAGGCTTGTCTGCCCACTAGTTCGTTTTTCGTTTTTTTTTTTTTTCATTGCCCGCCTTATTTCTAGGCGCCAGAGACCTGTTCCTGTCGTAGGGCCGCCTCTGGGGCTGGCAGAACCGCTTGTCTTAGCAGTTACTAACGACGTCTTAATGCTTTTGCGGGACGACCGCTAATGCAATCCAGCAGCTGGGCTTGAGAACTACGTGACGACGCACTATGCATAGGGAGCTTCCTTGGAACCATTTCTTTATCTTTACCTATTACTTTTTACATGGGCGCTAGAACTAGTGTCCGCCCTGTGCGTTTCTTTGGTTTCATCCAGATAACATCATCCAAGCGTATCGCGGGAGATCTCTCACCACCGGGTTTTTGTTAATCTACGCCCGTCGGAATCCCTTTGAGCTGCTTCCGTCTACCTATCATCGTCTTCGAAGAGCTTTGCGTTCAGATGTTCTGTGTCTGTTGGTGACGGGTATTTCGGATGGTTGTAAGCGAAACGATAGGGAAAGCCTTAAAAGGTAGGAAGTAGCCTAGACATCTGACAGTTACCTTAAAAACAGCAGTCATTTTTTCTGACGCCTTGGCATTCACCTTGTATGTTATTTCTTCTTTTCAGAAGAGAAATCATTATGTTAGATAGTTACCTGCTATTAACCCGGTTACTAATGCCTTCTACAGTGCTATAAAAAGCTCCAGTTGCAAATGTTCGTCTTTTAAGGCACAGCTTTAAATGACTTCCCGCGCCAGCTCAGCCCACGCGTCCGGCTCGCGAACCTCCTCGGGGCACAGATCCAAATCATCTTCCTTAATACCGCCAAAAAGCCTCCATCTCCCCCTTTTCCTTCTCCTAGGGCCTTACCACAGGCCTAGGGCCTTGCCACTTGATTTATTGATTGATTGCTAATTCTATCCTTTTTGTAATGGGTATAGTTACGTATCATCTTATCAAAGAAACTAATATATTGATGTTTTATTCTCCTAGTTTAATTTTAGCGCGGCTATTAAGGTAGGCTCAAAATACTAGTCCTCCTTCACGTCCTCTTCCACACTTGCAGAAACACCTTGCGAGAAAGCGCGAATGGTCCGCAGCGAACGGTTGTAACTCTTGTTTTTTTTTCAAAACTGTCTCTAACGTATCATATGATCATTGGCCGCTAAGACGACTCAGTCATTAGACCAAGTTTCATTTACTCGTCATAACCGAACGTTACGGAATTCCCGTTTGCTGTCAATGTATGGGGTTCTACGGGAAAAAAATTCCAGCCCCACGTTTGTCTGCTAGGATAAAACTCTGCCCCCTCCAAATTTAATGAAAAAACCCCGAATCTGTTGTCACTAACATTTGCAAATGATGACAAAAATAATTGCTTGTACGTTCTCTTACCATGCTTTTACGGGTATTTTAAAAATCTTCTCTGGGCATTCACCTTCAGAATGGAATGGATCCTAATTTTTTAAAAGAAAATCAGCCCAGACAATGCGAGGATGAGAGGAAACGAATATGCCTACTTTTTAGAGAAGGAAGGGATATAAACGGTATGACAAGACGTCTTCGTTTTCTGCGCGCTGATTTTTCTAGAAAATGGAACACACCAACTCGGCGAGCTTACCATTTTGGTAGGACACATTTGATAACTTGGTCGATATGAAGATCCGAGTTCCTATTAAACATACTAAAGCTTTAACACTCACTGTGGGCCTTAATTTTGAGACAACAAAAAAATAGCTTCCAAGCAAACAGTGCAAACGGTGCACATGATTTTACAAAAGTATGTTTTCAATGTATAATTTCTAAAAGTTTAAAGCATACGTTTCTTGTGCAACAAGTTGTCGCGGCCCAAACTGTCTAAATTACCTATTCACCCCTTTGCAACCACGTGCCTCGTAAACACAGGTGCAGCTTCCGGAGTCACAAATTAATTCGTTCCTAAACACCTAAAGCTCGCACGTAGACAACGTAACCATTCAATACTGATTGACTTGAATGCAAGAGTAAAACTCCACCGGTCAAGGAGGCTTCCATGAGAGTAATATACAATCTTTTGCAGACATCCAGTAACAAACTACACTTTAGCCAGTTTAACATTTATTTAGTAATTTATTTCCCCACAATTGAGACAATGCTAATACAACATGGCCCTTAGAAATACATCCATCAGGTTTTTGCCAGTAACTATAGTCTTACACAGTGTAAATAAACATTGAGAGTTAGTTATAGGCACGTCAGCACGCCCCCTTACCCCCCTCTCCCCTTCTTTAAAGATAAAGGAGTTAACATAAAACTGTATTCAGTTCTCCCCCGTCGCGTGCTTCGTGAGACCACTCATTTATGCGGCGCCTGGTCCTCTATGTAATGATTTTATTTTGCGTTCAGGCCCTGAAAAGAGTAGCCAGACATGTTCTTTCAAGTTTCCCTCCTTGCCATTGCCGGGGAAGCTGTAGCCCTCCCGAATATCTATTCCATCTTCTGTCGGCGCCCCTCGTACGTGCGTACTAAATGGTGCCAACAGAGGGTATATAAATATAGAACCAGTATGAACACAAGTGAATGCCGTTGGAATGGGAGTAATAGACGTGAAGAGTAAGGGATACACACACAAACACACGCACGCACACAGAGAGAGAGAGAGAGAGAGAGAGAGAGAGAGAGAGAGAATGGCGGTGAAGAAAGTAGAGTATAAAAGAATACTAACTGAACGAGTGGAGAAAGACAAGACAATTAGAATTGCTATCGAGCACTTAAGCGATCATGGCTATCATTGTTTATGAAACACCCCTACTACGCTTCTGTTACTTTCGTGCGCCCTTTGTGGGGAGGAAAAACTCCAGGCTTGTTTTACAAAGGGGCAAGCTGCTTCTTTCCTCTCCCTTCTGTCAAGGCTTCCGTTTTACCAGCAAATTCTACTAAACGTGAACCCGGGCTCGTTATAAAGCAGGACTTTAGAACAAGAAAAACAGGCGACAACTACGCGTACCACCGGCATCATCGTCGTTCGTGCCGGGTGTGCGTCTGGACGGCCGTAGGCGCACACAAAAACGGGAAGTTGCGTTTCTTTCGGGTAAGACGAGACCCACTTATACGCGCCGCTAACGAATCTCGTCTCCTCCTCATTCGTTGCCGCAGTAGTGACATTCCCGGCAGGACGGAACCGGCTTGCACGGTGCGGACGCAGCCTTGTAAGGTTATAAGTGCAGCCCGAAAAGTGACGGGGGGACCCAAACAAGGGAGGAAGTTACGTGACAGCGCCTGTTCGACGCGAGCTGATGGGAAGCGGCCAGAGTGGGAGACGTAGGAGGGGAACACAGCGGGGAGGGAGGTGCGAGCGGGACATATCTAAGATTATCACCCAGGCAACAAAAGCGATGCTACTGGTGCCAGCCAGCTCTTAGGCGGCGCCATCAAACCAGAAAATAAAGAAAGAGAGACGAAGAACTGTGAGGAGCATATGGGCGAAACACCGAAGTATACGGCACAGTTCTCCGGACATTTTCCGCGTAAGACCACCTGTCGGGCCGAAGTCAGTAGGCACGGCTAACCTGAGGAATGCTGGAAGAGGGTCTGAAGCAGGCTGACGCCACATTCCCTTCTTGCGCGTCCCCATTAGCTATAGAGGTTTGGTTTGTCACTATGGTCTCTTTTCTTCTTCATCATTTATCACCTTGAGGGACAGCAGTATTTCAGACAGCCCATACTACATCTTCATCAGAAATACTCAATGGCAGATAACCCACCATTAAATGTAAAGTGGGATTGCGTAAGTAGTATACGTGCTTTCGAAGTTACAACTTTGCTACCTCATAATGGGAACTGAAAGCGCAAATTAGACACAGACAAAGAAAGGAGGCTACAGGACGAGCGCTAACTACCGACAAAATATATTTGGAAAAACCCACACGATTTATACATGTCACCGCTTTCCCACTTGCATACACACCACACATGCGTAGAGACACTTATAATCGGCTGAGATAACGGAGTTCTTTTGGGAGAAAGGGATACAGATGGTGTGCTCACGCATTGAGACTGCAACCTATCTATATTTTCAGCTTCCATAATTTCTCTGGTTAAGCCTATCTTTATTCTTGCCGATTTATGATGCATTTGTCGAAGAGCGGTTCGCAGTGCGGTTGTGGCACACGGGGAACAGTGATGCGCTAACCCTCCGCCACTCCCATTTTTGACATTGCCAGAGTGCTCGCGAAGCCGGTCATTAATACAACGACCAGTCTGCCCAATGTAACGCAATGCGGCAACGTTTACATTGGGCAGACTGGTCACTTATATCTGTTGTAATAACATATGCTTTTATCGATAAGTGCAATGAATTTGTAATAAAAAATTCTAGTAACGTCGAAGATGTCACCGTAACTCTGTCCCAGTAGATATTATGTCGAAGCCATTTAACGCCACTAGTGCAAGCAGGAACGTTTGCTGTAAACCATTGTTTAGTACGTTGGTATTAAAGGACACCTCTAGGTGCAAAGTTCAAATTTTTTTCCAGCGACAATACTGAAGAATCTCCTCAAGAAACGTAGAAAAGTTGTCAAAAGAACCAGTTGGTGGTCTATAGAGCCCTAAGAACAGAAGTGCTGCATCACATAAGGCTACTGCTTCATAGTCCTCGGTTATAACGGGGAAAGGGGGTTGAAGACTACACTCGAAAGACTTTTGAACAAGTACTAATACCGCTCTACCACGTTTGGACTGTCGTGTTACGAAAAAGTGCGAATAGGCTGAAGGTGGGTACATTTCGGAACCTTCATCATACCACGTCTCGGTTAGCATAATTACCTAAAATTGAAAACAGAGTGTTTGAAAACCATGTCTAATTCATCCCTTTTTGATATCGGCGCAACGCAGTTCAGGTTTGTAAAGGAGAGATCATTTTTGCACGCCTTTTGCAATCCCGAAGAATTGGTGTGGCGCGATTCAATGTTGTACAAGCTTGCATAGGCTAGCTTAATGTGCAAGTTTCGCTGAGTAGCATTTTTGACGCAACAACGACTGCACGATCGCCCTCCTTTTCCTTAACAGTGTATTTTGCCGTTTGAGTACCAAGCAAAACGGAATCCGTTTTCTTGTCCCCCAGTCTTTCGTTTTTTCGAAGAAGGTCGGGGTTGCGCGTTGTCAATCTTTCGAGAATCGAAGCCTGCTGTTTAGTGGCCCTCAGCTTCTGGCGTGCAGCAAGCCACAGATCTCGGTCTGACTGGTGGCTGTAGCGGATGATTATTCCCAGTATCTTATCTGGTTTCGATGGAAGCCGGTAAATCGCTGCGATGTCATTTGGTGAGAGGCAGGGGCGAGCAAGAATGGGCGTGAGCGCATTTAGCTTTTCTAGCAAATCTTCAGCAGGCGTCACAGAGATTCCGTGTACTTCCAAATTGAGACGCCGGCTGTGCCATTCAAGGTCATGCACCGCATCTTGCAGTTTCTTTGGCGTTTCCGGAAATTCTGCTTTTTCGACTGCATCTAGACGTTTATTGATTGACTTAATTTCTTTGTCGTGTTCGTCTAGGCGCTTTATCGTGGCGTCAAACTTGTCGGAAATTAGTTGTGCCGAGCGTTTCATTTCAGTCATCGTTGCTGACAAAAGCATAAGTTGTTCAAGCTTTGTGTTAATCGTGTCAAGTTTCAGTGTAATATCTTCAGGTGTTGGGTTGCAATTTCCCGTCTGAGTGTCGTCCCGGCAAGCTTAACACTTCCATGTTTTGCGACACGAATCACCATTACACCTCAGTGATCGCTTGACAACATCAGAGCATGTACAAAAATGGTAAATACCACAACACATGCTACACTCGAGAGCATCGGCTTTTGCGCACACTTTTGTATACGCTACACACTACTGATTCAGACATGGCACGGATGACAGTAAATGACAGCAGCGCACGCACGCCAGCCGCCGAACATAAAATATTTATGCGCAGGTGGCCGTCTCTGGTCGTAAATAGGCAGCAAGTGTCCCCATAAAACCTCGTCAAGGTTGCCAAGATATACACTGCGAGCAGCAGCTTCCATGTGTACACTTTATTTTTTCATAAAAATACTGCGCGTGGCCTGTGATACATGATTTGTATCACTAAAGGTCATAAAAAGTAGTAGAGTGTATTCGATGCTTGAGAATTTGTTCAGCACTATTTCAGAACGCGGTACAAATAATATGCAGAGAGAGAGAGAGAGAGAGAGACCTTTATTCGCCCAGAAGTAGAGAGCTAGGGCTCCCTCTGTCCGCCAGGAGATTTTGGTTCCAGGTCATGCCTGAAAGCTGCTGTAAAAATCACAAAGCAATTGCAATATAGCAGAAAGGTTAAAATCAAGTGCGTCAATTCCGTTCCTTGAAATTAAGCTTCCTTCTTCTTGATGAAAAGAACATTTCGCGCGAAGTTTGCAAATGTAGGCCTTCTAGTTAAACCAATGCTGGTTAAGCGTTCGACCAAAGAACACCGCGGAGGAACCGTCCAAAAATTACTATTCGTGGATTAAGGTGCGGCTTCGGATTCCAGATGAACTCTCTACCGCGCAACATTACATCCGACCGAAGAGTTTATGGGCATTGGGACGTTACAGGCGGCTATCGCTAGGATTATCGTTATTTTCACAAGCGCATGAACAGCTGGCGCCTATATCGAGGTCCCGGGAAAGCCCCACAATGGTTGCGTGAGGTGAAATGGTTTCAAGGAGACTTGTTACGTATAGTGGCTAATTTCCACCTCTTTTATTAAACTCTATGTACTAGAGTCCAGAATGGGATTTATGCCCTCATGATGTCCTATTGAATGAATCCACTGCTTCTGCCTTGGGATGCAGAGTATCATGCTACGCGAAGGTAGCATGTTTATACGCGTGATACGGTCTGGTGAGTTGAATACAGTAAAAAATACCTCGCGTTTTGCCTTTCCCTTCTAACTGCACTCTCGGCACTTGGAAGTTGTGCAGAAAAGAGACAATCAAAATTTTACGGGTGCCGGGCTGCCGACGACTCCTGTCGTCGTCGTCTCATATAGTCACGATACTCAAAACACCGGGACACTCGTTTTCCGACGCCTCGCTCTAAAGCATAACGCATACTAAAAGAACAGTATATAATGAATAACACTGGTTCAAAATAAACTAACATTATTTCAAGATTTGTGCAACTCTCCCTGTCCGCTTCAGCAATCGTCAAGCACAAGCAGAAGTTGTTTCTAAACGGGTTATAAGTTATGTTACGCTCAAGTAACCACCGGCTCTCGACCCTAGGCCTGATTGGGTCGGGTGGTCAGTTGAAGCAAGGAAAGGCATACTTACCTGGTGCTGGGGCCTCGTTGATCACTGAGGACGAGCCCCCAGGGCGAGGCGCGGGCATTGCACTGCCTCGCGTTTATCCATGTCCCTACCCCAAACTGGGACAGATGGGGCATGCAAATTGCTTAAATTCGGTTCAACGCAAGAGAGGACGCCACCGCGTCACCAAGTGCGTGCTTTCTCCTTCCACCGGCGCTTCTCCGGCGCCCAATCAGCGCACGCCGTGTAGTAAGAGAGACACTTACAATCTTTGAATACCATTATACATTGCAGGCTACGCTCCTCCTCAGGTGTCACGTTAGTGGAGATGGACTGGGGTTTTACAAGCTCCAACTGACTAACACTGTTACTGCTGCCATCCTTTTGGCAAAATGGGTCTAATTAAAATCAAGATCCAGACATTTTTCTCTCAATATTTCAAATTCAACTTCAAATCGCTTCTTGCTCGGTTATGCTAAAATTGGCCTTTTAGTTAAGAGATCGCAAAGGGGTGAGCCCGTTGAATTTTCATTAACTAAAACTGCGAAAAAGATTTTAAGTGATCTTATGTGGCTTTTTTCTTGATTTCAATCTAATTCACCGAAGGTTTTGTTTTAGGCGGGTTTCTTTGTCCTACAGTAGGGGTCTCGTAACAGTCTCTGAGATTTAGTATTTCCTTTTATATATAATCCTCATGTATAAAGTTCAGACACTAATAAAACTGATTTATTTATTAGCAAAAATGTAAATGGAAATAACAGTCAAAGAAGTACGTATGTATAAAAAGGACACGACACCCGTAATATAAATGGAAGAACAAGCAAGGCTAAAGTAGAGAGACTCCCAAGCAAAGCTAAAGTGTTCCGTTATGATAACTCTGTACACTCCTAGGAAATAACGAAGGCAACCAAGGTACAAACAATCATCAGGTACAGACACAGTGAACAGCTGTTTCATCTCCCATGACAAACGAGCAGAGCCTGTCACGCATAGGGCGCTTTGGTGGAACAAGATATTGGATTTCATGCGTGTGCGTGCCAGCGGGTTCCACCTAGACCTTTAACACACACAGAAAAAATATTTGTGCTTTTCTAACTTTTCCGTCCTTAAGCGTGGGACTACCTCCCACGGCTGTGCTCATTTCCGCCGCAACAGGAATTCGCGTGCATGCGCAAATATTGCTCCCACTCACTGCACGTGCACATCCATCTAGTATACAAGGATTCCTATAAAGAAATGAAAAGGTACAAATGTTAGCCAAGGCTACGAAAATAACGCCCTTCTTTGCCGTTTGTGCGCAATTTTGCAGTCGCACTTTTCTCTGGTTATCTGCACGGAGATCTGCGAACGACTCTCACATGTATCACTCGCCCCGCTTGTATAAGATTTATTTTGTGTACTTAAAGCACTCATAAATAATTAAAAAAAGGAAACTCAACAGCCTGATATATGGTAAAAGTGTTCAAAGCAAAGGAAAAGTATTTTACAGCGGTTTCTGCCTTTCACGGCCTTGCGCTCCAAGCCGTGCGTGTGGCTTTGGACGTTCTCCCCCGAGCCGGTCGCTGGAATCGAGCGCATTCGCCCATGGCCTTGCACGGGAGGTCGTAACTCGGCAGAGGGCAAAATGTTTTCCACCTCCATGCAAAAACAATGTGTAAGAACATGAATTTAACGCTGTTTGCTTTCTAAAGCATGCATAATTCTGTTCGCGTGAGGCCATGAGCGTTTGGCGTGGAAATGGCCGAAGGGGAAGCACGCACTGTGCTTACAAAGGGGCCACTTTAAGGCTTCTTTGATACTAAGATCTAGGTTAGGTTTGTTGTTTCTATAAAACCCGGCTAAAAGTGAAAGCAGAAAGCCGCGGCGCAGTAAGATGAAAGGGGTAATAACACTGTTTCAGGCATGACTCGGGACAAAACGTCGAACAAACTGTTTCGTTTCTGTTTCCTAGGATCTTCTAATTTGTGTCCACTACTCCCCCGATCCCTCACAGCACTGCCTATTACATCTATGAGAAGTTCTGAACCCTGAGTGTGCCGGAGATCTCTTTTGGGCTTGTAAAAGTGATCAAGGACCCCACGATAAACAATTGAGTCCGTGTCACAACCTCAAGCAATTCTCCAGCACATATTTAATGATCGCCTTCTGAGGCTGACTTTTGTACTAATGCATGTCGTATCGTCAAAGGACTTGCTGTTGAAACTAAATGTCCCGAAACTAAAATTGAAACTAAATGTTGCTAAAACTAAAACACCGTTGTCCGGCCTTATGTGTACCTGGCTTTTTTACATAGCAGGCGTGCGGTGCAAAAAGCCGACATTAAAAATTTTCCGCAGGGAGAAAAGTATATATCCTAAGGAGTTAATTTAAATTTCTACATTTGCAGCAAGGTTTGAAAAAAAAACGAAATCATTTGCGGGAGAGTTTGCAGAAGGATTTCCGAACTCTCTTTAAGAACTACCTGACATATAACTAGAACTTAGAGGGGTCTACCCACATTTCTTTTCCCTTCTCTCGGTAGCCACTCCATTCATCTGATGGTCCATTGGTCGTCATTTCGGCTGACTATATGGCTAGCCCGAGTATACGATTTCTTTTCCCCAATTTGAACCATGATATCTTCCACCTGAGTCTGTTCCGTATATAACATTGCATAAACAGGCGCTTAGTTGGGAGTTCCATTCGCACTCCATGTCCACGCGAGAATTGCTTTACGAAAATTGCGTACTGTCGACGCTTGATTACGTCTAGCTTATGAGATGTGCCACCTGCACTGGAGAAAGATAAAATATAAAAAAAATGTAACATATTAGCGCACGGTAAGCCCTGGGAAACAGTGTTAGCAGCCTGCAACTTCAGCATGACGCTCTGCAAGCAAAATTTGAAAGAGTAACAGTTGGTGATACAATGAGCTAAGCGGCGACTGAAGTTGTTCCGTGATGTTTACTTATCTCCAACCTGTATTCCTCATGACACCTACTTTTTACACCGCACTACGCCTCTGGACGAGTCGATCACTTTCACAAAGTGCGGGAGCACCGACGTAACACCGTATCATCCAGTAATTCTTTTTTCCCCAAACCAGTCTTCCAGAAGAATCATACTCTCTATTTTTACCTGTCAACCCGTAATTTCTCGCTGTCAACTTCAATTTCTGCCACCTGGGTTCTGTTAACCTATTGTCAGCCAGAGTTTCTGCCCACCTGAGTTTCTTCTGTATTCATTATACATTATACTGCCTACGTTTGCTGTACTGAACTTGTAGTCTGAGTTTGTATTCTCTAGTGTCCCTCCCCCTTTAAAGCAATAATGGGGGTCTGTGGGGACAAAATAAACAAATAAATAAAAATAAATAAAATAGAAAGCCGACAACGGATGACCGCGTTAACGTGAGGAGAAAGGCGCAGATTGCATATAATAGGTAGACGGACTTGATTATGCTTAGAAGAAAAGAAGAAAAGAAATGTCCTTGCTTCTACTTCGCATCCGACTGTATTACACAGTGCACAGAACGCACGTTCCTACAATCTTCGCAAAAAGATAAAAAGCCTTCCAATAACATGCGCGCTTCTACGTCAAGTACTGCAGGAAACGTTTTTGGGCGCGTTAGCAACGGGGGATACTTTTTTGCCAAATTAAAGGAAATTAAGAACATAATCGAAGAAACCCAGCACTCTCCATACATATTTGAAGTATTCGATGCACGCAATTACGCAAAGAAATACAGGAATAAATAAACGACACACATTACATCTACACAGTTTCAACAGTTCAAGCAGGTGAAGCCCATGCAGTCCGTACAAGAAATGCCAAATTGCGAAAATTTATTCACAGAACAGGTAATCCGGACGAGAAAGCAACAATAAAAGCAATGCACACGCACAGGTATCAGCCATGACTTAGCAGCGACAAGAATAAAACTGACTTAAATAGACTGTAGTGGACAAGGTGCAAAGACCCGCACTTTCAATGATGATCATTTGCGGACCAGGTTCGTTTGCTGAAACATAAAAAAATAAAGAAAGAAACAGTTGCGACGATTGCACGAATGCAAGGCAACTTTTTTACGTTGGCTTCAGTAGCTGCTTCCTGCTTCCTTCCAGCGCATAAATTACCATGAATTATGTGAATTATCGTTACTGTTATCAGCCAGCGTTTTCACAGTTCGCCTCATTGATAAACAGGGTTTTTGCTGCTTTCCGCGCAGCATACGTGCATGGGCTGTAAACCCACCTTTAACGGGAAGGCTTGATAATTATTTGGATAATGAATATAGGGTGATGATGGTCAGACAGCGATGTAATAGTTTTCTTGGGTGGTAACTCTGCTTTTTCCCCCTACACTGAAGCAGAAGTATGTTTTCTGTGGAGCAACTTTTTCTTAATGATGGTGATTATTGTGTTAATAACCATAGCGGCATGACCGCAGAAATGATTACAGTTAAAAACTTCTCCAAAACAGCAAAGGTTCAAAGGTTCTCGCATGGCTACAGCACGCTTCTCTACGTCTGGTGTGTCCCGTGGGCCTGCAGAAGTAAGCCCAAGGCCCAAAATCTGCGATCGAAGTATACTGGGTTAAGGACTATCGTATACCTGGACATTTAGTTCACTCTATAAACTTCACCCCGGAATTGAATGATCAGAAAAGCGTGTTAACGTCCCTGCATGAACCGTCGAAATATGAACGCCCTCAGCCGCAATACGCCAAAGTGGTTCCATGCACATAACTGGCAGTCGGCCTGAAAGGTGAGAATAAGGACACCTTTTCGACGTCTCAGAAGTCACGGGTCTGCTTCTTCTCCGGTTAAGAAGGGCAATGCATTTGTAATGTTGCAACTGCCTACAAAAGACCGCACCCGGTACGCGCATGTCTAGTCCCTCGTACGTTGCGGGCAATCCATCAGGGATTAAGAAAAGAAAGATAAAACCATTGCAGGGGAGTCTAGGAGAACGGGACCCGGGGTACATCCACGCCGTAGGGACAGAACCCAGCGTATACACTGAAATCATGCGTCGCAGCCGGGCCTCGCCTTTGTAGGGAAGGCACCGCCTGCAACGCCCCCTCCTTTCGCTTAGCTCGTTGTCTTTGACTTCCTACGTGGAACGGTAGCCGCCACGGCCGACCACCCTCGGACTCGTCTCCCGAAACGAGCTCCCCGTGTTTCCACAGGGCGAGGAGCAGCCCCGTACGCGCGCTCGCAGTTTAACCCATTGTCTTCAACGACAAAGCGAGAGGGATCGTCCCTTCTTCGTCTTTGACGCTTTCCGTGATACAATCGATGCGAGCGGGCAAAGTCCGTTCAGCTGCACTCTTCTCGGTGTACGCTAAGGGTTTATGATACGATGGACGACCGAGTTTGCTGAAATACAACGAGGAGGGATGGGGAAGTGGTTTCAGAGGGCTCCTGTATCATGTCATTCTTACCGTATAATAAGTTCTCTTGCGGCAGTTACCGTACAATGAGTTCACGTCACATAAGCCTTTGTCTTCGGTGCTCCGTTCTTTCATTTCAACGACACGAACGTGCGGCTCTGATTTGAAAGTTTCCGGCTTCATTATTTGCATCTTGCATACGTGCAGATGAAACCTTGGGCAAATGTCAATGCCGCGGGGTCTGGTCATCCACCACTGATCGAAACGACCCAGACGCGACATTCCGTTCTCCTGTGTACGTAAAAGTCCGGTATTCCTGCCGCAACGAAGAGCGTTAGCGGTACAAGAGTTGGCGGCGCCGTACACCTCAAGCGACCTAAAAGGTACCAAACCACCCTCGATTAAAATAAACAAATGAATAATGCGAAATCATTGCACCAGTGGGGCTCAAAACCAGGTCGTTAGCGTGAGAAGCAGGAACTGTACTCGAAACCACAAAGGGGAACATTTAAACAGGGATTTTTTCAGGCCTTTACGCAAGTACTTTATGCTGATTAACAATGCACCAAGAACGTACAGCCTTTTTCAAAATTTTCTAAGCCGGGCCAAAGATTTCTGGCCACAACGATATCAAAGCCCAAGCTTAACGTTTCACTGCGACCAAATTAGTTTTCGACAGTAAGAAAGCATGGTGCCTTCTCTTCCTTTTTTAGTGCCAAAAATGTTTCGCCCCTACTCGAAGGGTAACCCTGTACTTCGGTGTTTTTGTGGCCTATGCATTTTTGGCATGCCCCAGAAAATTTTTACAAAAACTGTGCTTTTCCGTTGTCTTACATTATCTATTTTTTGCAAGATTTTTCTCGTCGTTTACAAAAACAGATTTAGATAATCTATAAGAGTTGAACCAGCCGGACATTCGCAGAGGTTAAGACGTATTCGTCACAGTGGACGTGTTTTCTGGATCGTTCTGTAGCCATTTTTTCATCTGAGGTAAAAGCAGCCTATATGCTCCGTAACCATTTTACGCTACCTGGGAACTTCTTTACACTTGAAACATTCGAATTTGCAATTCTGAACGTCAGTATTTTGTAACTATACTTCCCTGCATTGCTGTCGAACAGGGCATGTTACGTTTACTTTTTTTTTTTTTTGGTGAGTCCATAGATGATTTTTTTTTTTCAGTGTAAGTGGCGCTAGGCTATGCAGGAAGTGCCAGGTTAGTCCCCTCATTAAAAAGGAATGTCGCCAACTAAACACTTAGGGTTCAGTGAATGGGATCGGTCTCTTGTCTCTAGAAACAATATTTTACTAGTATTTCGAAGTACATTACGCGAGGTACTGTATTGTCATACGTCGGTAGTAAGCAGGGTGACCACTGATTAGCTAAGACATCAATAAGTAGTACGAGACACGCAACATGACTGTATGTAAAAAAAAAACGCGTGCCGATAGTGACGCGGGTGCTTCCTTCTTTATCTGCATACGAGATGGCGAAGCAGGAGAACTGTTGAAAAGAAGTACTGAAAAATGAAAATGATAAAATTGCATAATTAATATTTCTGGGAACTGGCATGCTGCGGAAATTCAATTTATTGAAGTTTTTTTTTTTCATGACGTGCTTTCCTTTGCATCTCTCTCAAACATTCAAAATTTTTCGCAAGAATTTCAGACTCACTTTCTTCTTCTCGTATAAAACACTATACGTTAAGCAAGCTTAACCTTGAGCAACCGTTTTTACGGCCTTAACGGACCATGCACTCGAGGGACGGTAAAGCACCGTATAAACTAAATACTCAGAAGCTCGTATCAGTTTCCCGCTGTCTTCTTTTTTTCTTCTACGGAAGAAGAGGGAGGGAGCGAGCGAGAGAGAGAGAGAGACCTAGACAGAGAGAGAGAGAGAGAGAGAGAGAGAGAGAGAGAGAGAGAGAGAGAGAGAGAGAGAGAGAAAGAGAGAGAGAAGGCCTTTTATTGAAAAAGGAGAGATTTTTTGCCGGCGTTTACAATGTTAGTTCCTTGGACTAACCATAAACCTCGTATAGGGTTACCGCTTTCGCAATAAACTTGTATCTATCTGGTGCCCGGAAATTGCCCGGCGGAGGGTCGGCACGACGGAATTATCTGGGGAATTACACAGTCTCCGTATACCCGAAAGCTCCTATCTGCTCGATGTAGTTAGGTCTAACAACCTAAAACATTCACGGCGAAATCGCCGGCGATGTCTAGGGCTGAGCATGGGTGCTTGAGTGGCTGAGTGGCTCGTGTATGCCCTCCGTTGTGTTCAGAAGTGTTACATAGAAACACGTTCAAAACCATTTGGGGTGGATCATTAACTCCTTTCAACCGGGCTGACATCCTTTCCGGGCCGGTTAACGGTCGCATTAGGTCGCATGTTAGTCTGTTCTCTACGTGGTGAGAGTAACGTCTTCAATATTGGTCTCACCGAAGGAGCGTGAAACACAGCTAAATGACCTGAAAGCTTATTCTCCCGCTGTTATCTCTGCTATTTCTTTGGAGTTGCAAATATTGCCAGAGTGCATTTAAACATTCCTTAATTTGTCACGCTTTTGTGTTGCATGACTTATTATCGGCATTTTTACTCCATGATTTTCGAAGAACATTACAGCAATGCTGCCTCGGTTTTCAGCGTTAGAGGTAGTCAACCAAACATCTGCATTTTTTCTTCGTGTTTAATGAACTGCTATAAACAATGAAAACTAAAATATTGCTAACTTGATAAAATTACCGCCGTTTGTTTCACAAACCTGTGAGTCGTTATAAATACCATGACCCGAGACCTAACGCATCGGAGCGAAGGCTGAAACTTATTCGACACTTCAATGTCGCAACGTTGAACAATAGTCTCTTACAACCTCGAAGCACTTCTTTACCTGACAGTAACTTCGACTAGTTATTGAGCGTGTATCCTGCAGGAAACAATAACCTACGCAGGTCGAAATTCTTCTCCACGTGTCCCTCATAAATTCGTATTTAAAAGGAGTCAAAAAATCAGTAGTACCCTGTTGCTACATTCCAAACAAAGCCAAACAAAGCACAAATAATAAATATAGTGCACTCAAATCGTACCACAAGTCAAGGTTGTTTTATCTTACAAGGTTGTTTTATCTTCCTACGGAAACTATAAAATTAACATCTTGTTTGTTAGAAAAAACGTCTTGGAGAACTCTCTTAAATCTACTCCGGGCTGAAGAACGCTGTTTTCACACACACAAAAAAACAAAACAAAGGAAGCGTAAGAGCGCAGCAAAGCATGCGAACAGACAAGCAGGTAGTTTCACAATGGTCGCCAACTCTCGAATTCCATTACATTGCGGCAGTAACGCACACCGCCACAACACGTGCGAGACATTTTGAAGCCACAAGTTAGAGTTCATAAAACTTGTTGCTGAGCGTGTTGGTACATACTTAAAGATAAAGAAGAAAACATGGCGCTAAGCAGACATGGAAAAAGAGAAGAGAAGATCCCTATCCGTCGTTTCTTGTCCTCTTCGTCGAGGCCTGGTTAGCGGCACGTTTGCTTTTACTTTTTGAAAGGGTTAAGGTGGAGCACAAAGCAGAAGGTCTCAAGCAACTACATTATAAAGTCTTTCAACAGCGCGAGGCGGAAGGAAGGCTTCTCGGACGTTCAACTGGACATCCATGCTTTCGAAGTCACAACCCATAAGAAGGGCTTTGGTGTTCTCTTTTCTAACTTTTTGTCCTCTCTACTAACCTTTCTTTTGTTTCTTACTTTGTACCCGTTTCCTTTAGTTTGAGTGAAAATATAGCTTTGATACTTTACCAGACAGCCATCTTTTGTTGAAGGTAGTAGGACTTCTCGTCAAGTTCCCGATACTGACAAGTCCGTGCAATTCTAGCCCTCGATGAATTTAATAGGCATTATTCAGAGAAAAAATTTTCATCAAGCTCATGTTTGGTTTTTCGCCTCAATATTTGGTTCCGTTTTGTCATTAAAGTTATAGCACTTCTGCGCATTAAAACCTCGCTGATGAAATTTATTCTTACCCTGAGACTGGCTCTTTTAAAAGACAAAAAATAAATAACGCAGCCGGATTCCTTTAACGTCCAATTTTCTTCGTGGTGCACTTCCGGGCCAACACGAAGAGCACAAGAAAAGGGGGTGAGTCTAGGAATAGCCAACGTTAAAATACGAAAAGGGCGATGGTTGGAAGCAGTGCGCATAATTTTCGCACAGCGATTTTTTTTTTCGCTTAGTGTATGTCTTTCTTGAGCGTGTGCACATAGATTTCTAAAGCAGAAAAAATGCATATGGTGCAACTCTAAACGTCCCGGAAACTTTGATCAAAGTTATTACTTTCTCGACCCATTTTTTGTTGTTGTTGTTGTAGCTTCGTTGTCCAAGAATATTTCATACGACAACGAAAAACGTCTTTAACGTCTTCAAGGAACAAACGAAGACACGGCGGGCTCGCGTGTTACGAATACTGCATACGTACAATTCTTCAGTGCCAACGAGAAACACGAGCGAATGTCTCGAGTCAAGAATTCTCTCTTTTGATCCGCCAGATGATGGAGGACTAGCATTTTGGAAAGACCTGGGCACATTATTAGTGCAGAGAACATGACGAAACTGTTAGGGCCGCGTGTTTCCGGAATAATGAACCTCCGTGTGTCGCGGTTTCATAACGCTGAGCCTTCGTAATCTGAGCGCCGCAATCTAGAAGATAGGGAACCGTAAGCAGTACGGCGTTATGGGACGGTACAGTGGGGTTTATGGAGACGTTCCTCCCCTCCGAAGAAAGCTGTTTCTTCTATCAGGTCTTGCTGTATGCAGCAGGATAAAACCGGCCGTCGCTTCGCAACCTTTCTCTTGTGTTATGGGGTTTTGAATACGCGTTATTTACTAGGAAGAAACGCGTACGACATGGATTCGAGAGCGGCTGTGTGAATTAATGCTTTCAGAGGCACCTGTATCCGGGAGTGGGGGGGGGGGGGGGGGGGTAGGTACTTACATGGAACTGGGAGGTTTCTCGTGAACAATCCAATCCAATGAGAATACCGCGAAAAGAACACCAGGCTGTTAGAAAGCTGCCCGTATTTGCTTGGAAAGCCACATATTCTTCGAAGCTTGCAACTACCGCAGTGGTGGTTATAGAGGCTAAACCTTTTGAACCGTAATCGTTAGGCCTAACTGCTGGTATTCCATACTTCTCAGAGTTTAAGAACAACAAAAAAAAAAAAGCACAGGGACCGTGAAAAGCGCCTGTTTGTGTCGTCCTTTCATCGCCCCAGTACGAGTTCGCGCTCAACTCAAAGAAATCGCGGGTCTGAATTCTGTCAGCAGCGGCAGTTTTTCTAATGCAGAAAAGAAGCACATACACCCCTTTGCGCGAGAAAGGGGGTCTGAAGTAGTTCGAAGCCCTCTGCGCAATTAAGAGACCAGCCAGAGCTCCTATTTAGAAAATCCTAGTTCGGACTCCTGGGGTTGCCACGCCCAGTAAAGCCCCAAAACATGCAGTCGACGCAGGCCTCAAACAGGCAATTAAGGTCTGCAAAATTACGAATATCTGAAGATGAAAAATAATATCCTTCCGCATAGAACGAGCAGTCCGCATGATGCCTCTAAATAGTTATAGGATTTTAAGTCTTTTTTTCGGCGAAATAATTTATTACAAAATCTGTTTCCGTAGTAATTCTGCTCTTTCCACTACTATTTTGACAGAAAATTAATGACCCAGTGAACCTGTATTGATTACTGACACTCGAAACAGAAAGTTATCTATTTTGTATTTAAACTCTATTTATTTATTTGTTGAAACAACTGGCCCCACCGTGTCGGCGTCCGTAAGAGAAAGGGCTACTTCGGAAGAATTGCACACCATGAGGCGGTCTATAGATTTAACTCTAAACTGGGCAGTGCCGAGATGGGGTTCCTTCAGAAGCACTCCATAGTACGTAGCGGGAGGGAAACTTCTATAGCACTCAGCAGTAGCGACAGGTGGTCGTGGTAGAGACCAAAAGAAGGCAACTGAGTGAGCGAATAGAATAGGTTAATTCGCTATCTTCGGCAACTTGCCGTTTACATGGTCGGGGGAACGAGAAGCGGCGCAACACGTAAGTGACAGATAGAGGTCATTCGAAAGCCTTCAGGTGGGTCGCAAAGCAGAGCGTCTCCAGCGGCAAGGTTAAGAAGCCCTCGGAAAGCGGGAAAAGAAGCCCCCGGGAATTACCGGGAAATATCTGCAACGCTACGGCGAGGCTTAGGTGACAGCTGATGTTTAATGCGAGCCGTTCATGTCTGCCTCCTATAACTCGGCCGGCTTTTAATTTGAGTAGTAACATCAAGCTATTCTCGAGGTATTTTCTCTTCTGAAGCACTGCGTAGATAAGTAATAGCATTGGGAGAGGACTCAGTGAGGGAGGAGCCCGCGAGCTGCCTTAGCCTGAGTGCCGGAGACGTTACGCATGGGCCGGCAAATCCCGTCCAATTAAAATTAATGACTCGACACTCCATCGGTGGCTCACTGATCAAACCTATCCGGGAGGGGAACTCAGGTTCGCTTTTTGTCCTTTACGTTCCAAGTTTGTTGAGGCAACATAATAAAAAGCCACCAGTTTTAATCATGCCGGGATAAGCTTACTGGCCGCGAGGCTGGATCGTGCGGAATCGGCTTACGTGTGTATGACGAAGGAATCCGCGCCCATGAACCGTGTATCATGGCGCCCTCGCATTTCCGTTCTGCAGAACAGATAAAGATCGGAGTGGCACGTACAATGCTAACTTGGAATCGCTTGCCTATCTTGCTGAAAAGAACAAACAAGTGAAATGCTTGCTTGTTTCTACGAATGATTTTTGGCGCCCTGGTAACAAACTCGGCAAGACCAGTTATCACTGGTGGTCCGACCTATCCTTCCACATAAACTCTGTTTATCGACTATTGCATACGCGGCTTCCATGCGTTGAAAAGCAGGCGTGCGCCCTGTCATCGAAATGCGGTCTTTTTAATCCGCAAAGTTCTGCTCTACTTTGGGGACTTGTATGCTGTTTCCCAATAAGGGCATAGAAAAATCCTCTCCACGTCTACCTATATTTATGACCTTCTACGGAAGTAAGAGCGTTCGAGATCCACAGCACGCTGAAGAAAGCCGAAAACCTAGCTTACAGCCGCAAGCTGCGTGTCTCTTTAACCAGATCCCCACCGGCCGTTCATCGGTACAACTGTCATGCCCCACCACGTTTTTTGGTAGTTGTGCCAGAGCTCCCGGCACAAATTCGCTGCACCTGGCGACGCGCCGACGGCGGGGTCAATTCGCGCCTCGGTCAAACAGCTCGCGGCAGACGTGCCCCAACTTGATGGGAGACCCCACCGCGGAGTCGCCTTTTCTTTCCCCTTCGCGGACGCAACCGCTTCGCCTCCATTCGTCGGATCCAAACTTCGGCCAGTGAGAGTCCTGATTGGAGGGATTCGAACTGCTCGCGGCTGCAACGGACTCCCGGGTGTATTAAACCTGCCCGGTAGCAGCGGCGAGCGCAGCATTTTTCGGAGGCACAAGTGGAGACGTGCTTTCGCCTTTGTGCGAGCCATGTAACGCTGCTGTTACCCTTGTACATATTGTATATAAATGCTGCTTCAACTCACTGGCGGCTTGACAACTTCGTCGCTCAGGTCTCTGCCGCGCTAGTAGCGGGCTGAGCGAGAGACAACGTCGCAACAGCGGTGACTGCGCTCGGATGGCCAGTCCCAGTGCAGCGAATGCTTCGATAAAAGCTTTGGAAGCTGATGTACGCATGCACAAAACCAGCACAGCCACCTGGCAAATATATTTGCACAGAAGCTCTCTTTGTCCAAAGACCGTAAATAAAAAAGCCTGCGATGGGCAGCCACGAAGATGCGAGAACTCCCGACCTCGCGTTCAACTTAATCCAAACTACCGTGGGTTATTCGGTCGACTCTCTTTGGGCTTATCGATCAACCTCGTTACTGCATCGCACGGGTCCGCTACGACGGGCGCCTAATCGAACTGAACCGCTTCACGTTGTCGACAGAGAAGTGGACGCGCGAGAACTGAGGGTAGAAGTAGGTGCCAGAAATATTGGCATCCAATCAAGCTTTTTATGGCTGGTTTCGTGCGTTTTTGTTCTGAATGAGTAAAAACGCCTCAAGACAAAGCCAACTTTATCGCTAGTGCCCAACACGAAAGGGCGGAATCTCGTGTTTTACCAAACTTTCCCAATGATTTACAGAACTGACCGCTACGACGACTCAATCTTTACAACCACTTCAATACTGAGCGGCCTTACCTTGACATTTTTATTTATAGCTCTTTCAACACGCCTTCGTTTATTGTATTCGCCTTGAATGTAAACAAAATTGGATCTTGCAGTACCTCTAGCCCAGGTTTTGTCAGCAGCCCATAAGACAATTTTAAATCCAAGGATGTATAGAAGGTGAAAATAAACATGTAGACGAGGAATATTATTGTTATTAATAATTTGTACCACTTGGAATGCTTTACCGACAATATTTCTGAAGAAGGATATCAGACCACTTCTTTTCTTTGTTTCACTGGTGTCTACCCGCTAGGGTCCCCTCTATTTCTGACCCGTAGCCACTCCGTGTGGCTCTGAGTTAATATGACACTTTTTTTTTGCGATAACAGTGCTTTAAACAACATGTGCAGGAAAAATTACTGATGCAGGTCGAGGCCAGCTCCACAATCACGTGACCGCAAAGTCGACAACACAAAGTCTCCCCATAACCTCTCCACCACCAGAACACTTTTTCTGCAAACTCCTTGCTGTGAGGTGGACATTGGGCTCCTCTGAGCATGTGCGCAAATTTGTATTCATGCGAATCTAGAAATTAGGAAAAAATTCTCGCCGAGCAAAACGAAGTCAGCGGTGCGTTGGAGACGCATCAGTGAAAACCAAAATGTGCAGCTTCCTATTTCCCTTTTTCAAATAAAACGTCCTTGTCCTCAACACGGTGCCGGTGTTCCAACACACAGAGCGTTACTCACAGCTTCAACTGCTTTGGCATGACTGCATTTGGAACAATATTTTTTTCTTCAAATTTAACCAACGCATAAAGCCTGCTGCCTTAAGGCTTTACGGTTTCTCTTTTTTGCTACGCAGGTTTTCCTAGTAGAGCACCGTAAAACAGCGAGACTATCCTAACGTGATAACGTACGGCTCTACTCAAAATGGAACCTGCTGTTTCAGGTACTATCGACTACACGCGTTTCAGGAACGTCATCTGGGTGCCCTTCATCAGCGGACGGCTTGTCCAAATGGTGCATGCTGTGGAAATCTCTTCACTTCACACACGAACTGGGCGCGTGCCGTTAGATCGTTTCGCGAGCAAAGTGCGGGGATTCAATAACCACGACCGCGCCCGTCGGCGACCGCTCATCAAGGAGCAGGCCGGCTTGCCTGACGACGCCCAAGTAGGTCGTCGGGCCCGTACACGCTTCAAAGGAATGCTTCCTGCGACGCTGCTGCCGGCAACGATGAGCCTGTTGCCCGGGTCAGTGAGTTGATTGGGTGTGCTCCATTATCCGTGATTCGCCCCCAGGAACGTCTCCATTGCAGGTATTGCGACGCGTCACTGGAGAGAACGTTCCTCATTCCGCACATTTTTAGCGACCTTGAAAATTACCTTTCGAGTTGTTTTTGCTTGTTGCTAGCATAGTCTGGTGTTTACTCAGCGTAATATAATGAGGGCATTAAAAAAGCGCAAGCAAAACATAATTTTTGCTTGCAATGTGGGTTCCAGAAGTTGCGAGAGAATAGGGGGAGCTGTTAAGCGGAGAGGATGCACAGCTTTAGCACATTTGGAGGATTTCGCATTTGGACGGCAAGAGCGACGCAGCATGCAGAGCACGCGTTACGACCTATGGTGCGAAACTTTACCGCACAGTTGTCTTCTGAACACTGCTGTACACTCCGAGAGGACGTAGACGAGAGCTCTGTTTTGGCTGAAAAGTAACAACCTAACAACCTCGACTTAAATATTTCAAAGACCTGGATAGTCACCAACACCCGCGAAAAACTACTCCCTTGATTCTAAAAAGGTTGCCCTGAAGGGTGACCTAGGTGTAGCTATGGACACCAGGCTTAGTTTCAACTATTAAGTGCAAACTGAACTGCCAATCCTTTTCAAAGACATGGGCCGATTTCGTGAGCAACAGCACAGCTCGGTTCTTGTTTTGGCGCACTTTACCGAGCACCGATTCTCGTGAAATTTTCTTCGCGGCAGCGAAATGAAACTGCTTTAGTAATGCACCGTAATCTTCCATTGTGGAATGTTTGGATGAAATTATACGCAAACGTTTACCCACCCTTCTATAGGCAGACTTACCCTACTTCTGCAGTGACGTTCTCAACTGCCTTCGCTTGGGCTAGCCAATAGGGCGCATCAAGTGGAATTTCTTTTAAATGCAGAGCATTTCAGTAACTCACGATGTCACCCGCGTTGGCGTCCGTAGTCCGCACCGCACCCCTCCCTACTATATATAAAAAAAATACTATCCGGCGCCCGGTTTCGATCCCTCGACCCTGCGGGCGGAACGCAATGTACATGGTGCTCTACCCACTGCGCCCACAAGGCCGACAAAGAATGGGACGCTATGGACCGCGCCTTATATCGTTGACTCATTCAAATTACTGCTGACGAGCGCTCTCTCGTCAGCAGTTGCCACAAGTGCAACAACATTAACGTAACGCAAACTACTTAACGTCGTGCGCCCCCGGAAATGCTCTGCATTTGATCGTGCCCCTCGCGAGGGGGATGTTTCACACTGCGTCTTCTCTCGGTCGCGGGACCCGTGGCGCCATCTGGCGGAGGCGCGGCACAACTCGTAGCACTTTCTTTGAAAAAGCGCCTCGAAAGCGCGGCAAATATGAAATATGGGATGACGCGCTTCGAGGCAATCCGCCGACGCGGCTGCTTTGTGTACAGACTCGGCGGCGAGCGTCCCGGGTATTCTGGTGCCGACCGAACCCCATTTCCTGCCAAACGCGCTCTGACCGCGCCCCCAGCTGCCCTCCGATCAACACCAGCGCCGCGGCACGGCCTCCCTGGGCAGCGAACGAAGCTCTCCCATAGCATGACGGCGAAGTTTCATGCAATCATTAAAACATGCTGGCAATGTGTTGTATTTCCTGTTTAATGCCAACATTCAGCACTTGATTGCCCTGACTTGGTTATATCTGATAGCTCCGAGTCCCATAAAGACCGGTAGGTCCTCACATTTTGTTCATGTCGAAGCTGCACAAAATCTCCCGTGTGCAACTGTCAACGGTCATGCAGCACACCCTTCTCACCTTCTGTATCCTTTTGATAACTTTTCAGCATTCAGACGCTCTGTTAAGACGTTTTGTTTGTTTGTTCTCTGTGTTATAAATATTTTTAGGGCATGGCTTATAAAATGCAATGCAGCTAATGAGAATTCCTTGGTCACGGAATTTTTCTGTGGCGTTTCCGGCATGGTGGCCTTTCAATAAGTAGACACCAAATGCCTCCGCACTATGGTGTCTACATTATGGTGTCTACACCATAATGCCTCCACATTAAACTGACCGCGTACTGCCTGACTTCGTTGCAAATGTCGTCAGAAGATGAAAGTCTTCTGCCACCCGTGTTACGTAAATGCCTCTCTTCTCTTTCCGCCCTTTCTCATGCTCTTCGCCTCCCATCTAACTCCACCAACAATAAACACGCTGGAGGCTTGCTCCAATCAATTCAATTTTCTCGCCTCCCACTGTTCGCGCGCCATCTGTTGTCCCCATTCGATACCAATTATTTGGAGTACTGCCGCGAGGTGTCGGCTCAGGCGTGAGCACTTTTTGTATTTTTGGCAGAGACATCATTTTGAATGCGTATTTTTGTTTGCTATCGCAAATATCAAGAGTACATCTATTTTGAATTAAAAGAGCAGTTCACAGCACCACTTATGTTGATATTGTTCCTCAAATATGCCTAATGTTTTCTGTTTTGCTCAACAATATTGACAAGTACAAAGGAAGTTTGCAGATATAGTTGTTTCGAAAGGTTTTGCCCATATAAACTCGTCGTTCAGAACTGGTTTATCGTTTCGCCGGCTGGCTGAATCGAGGGACAAAGCGGCAGACAGATATACGTACAGAAACAGAGTAAGATTTTTGGGTTTGAGCAGCTTAAGACTCTCGCCTTTAAAATAAATACATTTGTTTCACTGGACACTGTCGCCATGCCATGAAGAACCACTGGCGCACACGCGCGCGGTACGTGGAGGTTTGGGCTTTTCTTATCTTTTAAAGGCGGCCTCGGCTGCAGCGCGATGCTGACTTTCGCGTATACGAAGTTAGAGAAAAAAAGCGCCCTGATGGTCCCGGCTACGTTTTCTCGCACGGTTTTCGCAGCAATAAAAATATGGTAATTCTAGATCGCTCCTGCTGGGTCGGGAACTTGAAACCTTATATATGAACTTCACCGGTATTTTTTTCCGGTAGAATTGGTTGTTTTTCTCACTGTGAACTCCATGGTTATATCTAAGCGAAATTTGGGGGTCCTTGAAGCCAAAAACTTATTTTTAACTGAGGGAAACCAGAGCGTGAGCGCATTTTCTGAGTTAAAAATGCATGTTGGGTGTATAACGGGAGTTTTCGCGCTCAACCACACAGTCGAGGGTTGTGTGGACAGTTTTGTGGAATATTTCTTCTTTTCGTTTTTCGAAATGCATTGAGTTCGCGGAAGAGCTGGTTTGCAAAAACAATTGGCAGTACAAAAGACGTCTTGGAAAAGCGTTTAACGTGTTCTCGTTTTGTTTCGCTGAACGTAGCGACGTAGATTCTGCTAATAAAACGGTTGAAGATTTGAGAAGGAATCAAACGCCTTGTATTCTTTTAGTCTTGAAATGTTTTCTTTAAAAGTTTTTCGAGGCTGTTAAGGGAGTACTGACACGAAACGTCAAAGCCACGAGAACTATGCAAAACGCTTCCGTTGAATATGGAGATATCTCCCAGCAAGTTTTAACAGTAACCGTTCAGTGTAACATAATTAAAATACATTTCAATCTTTGCACGCACGAGAAAGCCCAGAACGTATTCCCTTTCAAAATCTGCATCAGCATGGCGCCATCTGCTCCTGACCCCACACTAGAGCGTACTACAACTTTTCTAGTAAAACTTCAAGTACACTCTACCCACACTGCCGACGTCAGGACTCCCGTGACGTGGCCAGTGCACCCGCGGCTGCGGTTGGCGCGCGCTGCTCCGCCGTGTGTATCACGCATTACAGTTTTGGGACTGACGTCATGCTTCCCAGGAGGGTGTGTGGAGGTGGTGGAGAGCACGGCCGGTATGGGCGTGCGCGCGCGCGCTGTCTCTCTCGCGTCCACACCGGCCGTGGTGCGAAAAGAGCATTGAAGTATGCGAGCACCGGCATGTCATGGCGGCCACCTCGGTGTTCCTTTTCTCGAAACCGAAAGTCACACTAATAAAACAGAGCTTTAAATTATTATTTACGCGCCGATCGACCGCCTAATGTGCCATTCTATGATTAATGGGCGGTTTGGCACCCATAGCAGCGAAAAGAACGTAACACGAAAATTTCGTGTCGGTACTCCTTTAAAAAAATAGAAACTATATTTTAAAGTAAGCGTGCCTGTTCCAAATACTAGGTAGGGCACTACATTTTGAACAACTCTACCGTGTTCCACACCACGTACTTCGTGGTACTGTGCCACCTGAAGGAATAGGGTGAGTACGTGGGCCGCAAGCAACGCGTCTTGAGCAGTTGCAGACCACTACTTCAATGTCATGGGAGGGGACTATCAAGCACTCCTAACACGGCAATCGAAGATGCAACGTGACTTTCCGGATGGATATTTCGGATTAATGTTGCTCACAAAGAAGGCGCTGCTTGCAGGAGGCAGCATGTTGAAATACGAAGTGTCATTTTCTCTTGAATGCCCGCGTTTGTAATGGTGGCCACTAATCTGGCGTGCGCACTCCTTACAGTACTTCGAGATTATCGTAACTGGTTAGTTTAATCGATCTAGTTAACTGGTTTACTATTACGGTAGCGTACACATTCGCCCTGTGGATTCCGCCTATGGGCTTCGGAAGGTTAAGCAGCGCAATTCCGGTTCTAGAGAAGACAAAATTGAGGAAACTATCTCTCTGGGAATCACAGCGGCTTAAGCGAACGCATGGTGAAAAAAAAAAAAAAAACAGCGATGTATAAGTTCTTGCGCAAAGATGCCCCTGAAGCTTGCTTTAGTTTGATCCATCGGAACGTCAGGTTAGCACTGACACGCCAACGAAATCCTTTCAATTAAATTTATGACCACATCTACTGTGGGTAACTTCCCAACAAACCAGAAGGAACTTTCCCAAGCTTTGCTTGTTGTGCGCCCTTAAGCTTGACGGAGAAAAGTTTAAGACTTATAAAAAGGGGACGGATGGTTCATTTGTAAGCACTCAAGGATCTGCTCCTGCAAGATCCTGACTTGAAGCGAGGGGGAGGAGGAAATCGGCTTAACACACGGGAAACTTGTCTCCCCCGCCTCCCTCTAAAGCGCGGATAATGGCGGGGTTCCGATTCATTCGCCGCCAAGCATCCGGGATAACGGGGAAGGCTGCGCGAACTTTTAAGAAACGCAGAGCAACTTGTTTCCTTTCGCTCGGAGGTAGCGAAAACAACGTGTTTACCGTTAAGCAGTATGGCGCTCACGTAAACGTGGCTTAAAAGGAAGAATCATGGAGGGAGCCACCGCCTCGTCGTTGCAAACTAGACTGAAGGGCCCTGGTAGTTAAACGCGCTAGTACAAGGGCGCTGATAAACCTTTACCATCCCGCCCTCTACTACCCCACCTGTAATTTTTGAAGCCGAACTGCACCCTGTGCCAAATGGTGTAGTAGTGCCAGAAAACTCTATCCCTTACCCGCAGCCAGTCTTGGGCAGTAACTAGTTATAGTAACGCGTTAGCGGTAACTAGTTACTTTTTTTCAGTAACTTGTAACTGTAACACTGTAACTTTTTTGTGGAGTAACTGTAACGAGAAATATCGTTACAGGTATTTTATTTCTATAAAAAAATTATCCAACAGCAACACTCATTAACGACCGATGTACAGTTTGCGCGTTTCACTTTTTCGGCCTTTCTTCCGCAGAACCTTCGTCTACTTCATCTATGCCAGCGCACTCCCTTCTCAGGGGTGAAAAACATCTGGACTAGAAATGTTTAGGCGTGCACGTGTGCGTGGTGTCCCACGCGGTCTACTAAGAGCCCGAAGTTTCTAAGTCTAAGCTGCAGTATTTTCCTCAGCAGCGCGACATCGCTCTCACCCAGGCCATAAATAACGCTGCGATACGCGCCTAAGCGCACGTGGATGCATGTTGACGCGCGGCAACCTATAATCCGACGCGCGGCTGCACCATTTTCGCCACATCTGGAGTGCAATAAAAGCTGTTTGACACAAAGGCGAACAGGAAAACAAACACCACAACACGCCGCACAACGCACTGAAACCTTTGCACTTTCGCGGAAGCCTGGAAAACTCCGGTCAGAGCGTCGCTTTCTCATTAGCGACGTGCATCCCCGTTTGCGGGGTCATAAAACGCCGCGGGGAGTCTCTCGGCGGCCTCACTCTCGTCCAGCCCTGTGCGCACTGTAGAGTGTTCGATTCACAAGTCCGCAGTTGCTTGCGACCATTGTGCGCTTTAGAGACCCTTGGCCGTATTTGAGACCACGCGTTTCGGGACCCCCTGGTCTAGAGGCTTCATAGAGCTGTACCAAGTGCTCGAACGAGGTCGAGGAAGTAATAAATTTCATACCCCTCCACACATACGACGACCCCAACGATGGTGGCCCCCGAGTGCCCTCATACCAGCCAGCATCTTGCCCGGCAGACGTCTGACCCACACTGCCACTCACGAAGAAATGTTCTTGGAAAGCCTCGCGACTTCGTTTCGGGGGCTGTGGCCGAAACGAAAACAGTAGCTACATCTGCTTTTGAATGTTGGGTGCAAAGAATAGGTGACCGGTAAAAAGTGCAAAGGCTCATGGGTGCATTGTTTTCTCCCGTGGAGAGCCGCCACTTCCGGTTCGGGAGCTCTCCTGGCCACCCGTACGCTGTCGGCTTTCACGCGCGTGTGTGCTTGTTGTTTATCTGTTTCCACTGAAAAAAAAAACGCTCATGCTTCGGGAATTCCATAAATAACATCGACTGACCCTACTAGGGGTTTATCTGAGAGGTAAGCACCCTGTGACAAATAAACAACACGCACACACGCGCCTGACAGCCGCCGGCGCACGCAGGCGTACGGGAAGGCAGGAGAGATCTCGAACCGGAAGTGGCGGTAGCAGACGACGTACCCATGAGCCTTTGCGCTTTGCGCTCTTTACCGGTCACCTATACTTGGGCGAGCTTCGTTCGGCCTACGCCTCAATACAAACGAAGGGAGGGGTTCCTGGGATCGGCAACGTGATTGCTGTGGAAGGCTGGGATTGTGAGAGCAGTTTTTTCCCGGTCGTCGAGACGGCAAACTCCGCCTTTGTGAAGACAGGGGGGGGGGGGGGGGGGGGGGGGGGACAGTTAAGCGTTCATTTCAGTTTCGATTCCCTCTGGAAATATCTTGTCTCATTCCGGGGAGGGGGGTGGCTGGGGGTTGGGGCGGGAGAACGACTCCGAGGGCCCACGGACAAACGTCGCTTCGGCAATGGCTGAAATTGGTCTCCGTCTCCGACCACAAGTACGAAATAAAAAGTTAACGAAGCGCTTTTTTTGAGTATCTTTCAAAAACACCTCGACAACCGATGTACTCCCACGTCCGTTTCCCCTTTCCTTCAAGGGCCTTCCGTCGATCCGGCACCTCCGCCCCCTATTTCCCATTCTCTCTCACTATGCGGGGCGGTCAAGTGACGGCATTGTAGGCGAAAACAAATTCAGTTGACATTGAAAGATTGTTTAGGCTGTGTTGTCCTCCAGCTCGGTATAGTATAAGTTCGGCCTCTCGGATTCCAATTTTGCAAAACAACTAATTCTATGCTACAATGTTGTTTGCAAATAAATTTCTTGCAGCGAGAGTGCAGCAACAAAAAAATAAAGTTCCTTATGATGGATAGCAAAACTTCCGTAATAAAAAAACATGAGGCGTACACAACAATTGTTGATTTGGGCATGAGAGCGCATCATTTTCGGTTTCCCTCGTGTAGGCTTTACTAGGTGTAATTTTTACTACCTGCATGCCTTCGTACTTTTTTATTAAATAAGCCAAATCTTTTTAGCTGTGACTTAGTTTTATACAGTAACGGAAAAGTAACGACGTTATTTTTTTGCAGTAACTGTAACTGTAACTAGTTACTTTTGGAAAATTCGTAACTGTAACTGTAACATAGTTACTTTTTTTAGTTAGGTAACTGTAACTGTAACACTGTTACTTTTTTTCGGCAACGTGCCCATGACTGCCCGCAGCTCTCCCCAACGTACGAGCATTTGGCGGTCCAGGTGGCCAGGCACCGACCTCTCAATCCACTGTAGCCTGGAGGAGACGACCAGGGCAGCCCGCCCGGGCCAGGGCTTCCCATACTAGAAGAGCCTCACAAGTGAGTCCTGTGGAACCTTCAGACCTTCCCCAACCAGACGACATGGATAATATGTCAGAATTCTCAAACGCTCTTTCCGAGAATGTTGTCTACGCTAATTAATCCATGGCCTCTAATGAGAAATCTGACCTCCCCAGCATGTGCTTTCTCCGAAGCGCTGCCGTGATACCAAGCGCTCCTACCGGCCGCTGGACATCAGTACTGCCCCGAGCCCACTGAGGCATGGGGTCGTAGTGGTTATCAAGCCTGATGACAGGTCTAAAATCATGACTATATTTAAGCCGCTTCTTGACAAGGAGGCATAAGAAACTTTGTCCCCGCTGGTGTACTGCAAGTTCGACCAAACCGTAGATTTAATCTGCTGGCTTTTGATACACGCAATGCTGATGCCACGGAGCGTCTTTTGAAAATATTCTCCATTGCCGGCATTCGTGTCGAGGCATATGAGCCACGCCCCATTAATTGCGGAGTGGGTGTCTTCAGAGGTGTTGCCACGGACCTCACCAATTCCGACATTCTGAGTGCACTGCGCCTCAGGGCCCCAGTAATATGCGCCCGGAGACTTCGGAAAACGTGAGAGAGTGTTCAGGATGTGTTTGCCACTGAAGCGGTGCCTGATCACGTCATTATTGGTTACATGCGTTACCGCGTGTACGAATACGTGGATACACCAAGAGAGTTAAAAAAATACCAGCGCTTCGGGCACTGGTCTGAAGTCTGCAAACTGTCAGCGCGATGCTCACGATAGGAGGCAGCCACGACCGTACTAAGTGCGTCGCTGAAATTTTTAATTGCCCAAAGTGCGGAAAAAAGCCCGAATCAACTTTCGCTAACTGTTCTGTACGGCGGGATCAAAAAGCGATATTTAAAATCATAGCGGTGAACCACGTCTATTATAAGTCAGCTCATTCCGCGCTAACAGAGCAACGCAACACTGGGAGAAAGGGTGTCCTGCAGAGACAAGGCCTGTCTGCTGGGAGTTCAACGTTCAACAATGTCGAGGAAGATTTACCTCCGCTACCGGTCATTCAGCGTGAGCAGCACCCTCCTGTCGCGAAAACGCAGCCGGAGAGGGAGCCTGTGGTTACACGTGCGCCTGTACTGAAATATGTCCAAACTGCCCATACTTCCGTACCTACGGCAAAGCCTGCGTCGGCATTGGCACCGGCGTCGGCACCAACTCCAGCTTTTCGACCATCGAAGTCGGCTCGGTGAGCAACGCCGCGAAATGATTGTGGTCCAAAAGTTGACCGGAGCTTTGGTGCGATTTGGTCAAGGATTTCATCACTCGTGGGCGCTATACGTAACTTCCTAGCTTCCCTGCTATACTCCGGTGGCTACGGCTCTTGTCACACTTGCGGACTCCAGCAGCCCCTATCTGATTTCCACGATTTCGAACAAAAGCATCATCTTGCGGTGATCGACGTCTCTGATTCGAGATCATCCAAAGATATTTGTCTTTCGGGCTACATGTTCCTACGATCGTCAACTGGTGTGGCGTTAACAAGAGTCCTCCTAGCTTTGCGTAACGACCTGGCCATCATAGAGCATAGTATTCCACCCGACGCATCAAACGAATATGTGGTAGCTATAGTGCGAGGTGGTGGCTTGTCCTTCACTATTATTGCTGCCTGTATACCCCCTCGTGTGGCACTGGACATACATCGACTTGTGGGCATTATCAACGCCATTCCAGCGCCCCACATCCTGATGGGTGATTGATTGAGGGGTTTAACGCGCTGACGCAACGCAGGCGATGAGGCGCGCCGTAGTGGAGGGCTCCGGATTAATTTTGACCACCAGGGGATCTTTATCGTGCGCCGAAATCTCGCCACGGGCGTTTTTGCTTTTCGCCTCCATCAGAAAAGCGGCCGCCGCGGCCGGGAATCGAACCCGCGACCTCGTGCTCATCAGCGCAACGCCTTTGCCACTGAGCCACCGCACGGGGTCTGATGGGTGATTTTAACGCCCACCAGTCATGGGGCGGACGAAAAGTGACAGCTAAAGGGCGGCGACTCAACGGTACGAAATGTCTACTAAAAACTGGAGAACCAACTTTTTTTCGCGGAACCGTGTCAAGCGCCCTCGACGTCACCATTGTGTCGTCGCAAACTGCTAATCTAAAACGAGCGGCGATTGTGAAACTTACGGCAGCGATCGTATTCCCGTTTACGTCACTGGCTGGATTATTGGGCTATCGTCGAGAACCGGCATTGCGTTGCTCTGACTGGACGTGTTTCCAATTCACAGTAGAGGAGATAGTGGACTGTTCGTCATCCTATGACGATTTAGTAGAAAACCTTTATCGGCCCGGACTGCTGCACTAAGTATATGAGGTTACCGAAAAGGTATACTACCTCAGATGCAGAGTTTGAAAGGCTTCGCGCAGAGCTTCGAAAGCCGAAAGAAGAGTGCGCCGGTCGCAATCAACTGAGGACATCCGAGATGCTAGAAAAGTACAGAAGGCGATTCAAACGCACATGAACAAACTGTCCAAGCATGAGCGGGCTCCGTTTTGCTCGAAGCTGGAGCCTAGGAAACCACTTTCTGGAATATGGCGCCTAGTTCGAAGTCTCCGGGCACCACAGACGCAATTTCACCCATTCAAATCTGTTTAGCTAAGCACAAACACTCGTGACTTCGACGCTGCTAACGCCTTCCGCAGAAAAATCACAGCTGCGCCGACATCAAATATAAGACCGTCGCCGTCCAATAGTGCGCCTGTCCTAGCCATAATATCACTTATGGTTGAACCGTTTTCTATATCAGAACTCTTCGTTGCGCTGGCCTCTGTCAAGAAAGCAAAGTCTCAGGGTCTGGATAATATCAGCTAGACAGCCCTTTCCCATCTGGGCGAAAAGAGAAAGAATTGCCTTTTAGTGTTTCCGGTGGCTCTTGGGAAACTGGCCGCCCAGATCAAAACTAGCAACACTGACCTATTGTGGCTGTACTGAAAACAGGCAAAGTACCGACTTCTATCGAGTCTTACCGTCCTATTGACCTCCTGAGCTACTTCGGCAAGCTTATGGAAAAAAATGGTGCTCCATCGCCTGGACTACCTGACCATTCGCAATGTATACCCGCCACAGATGTATACCTCCGCAAGGGACGCAGTAGCGTTGATAATGTCATAGCCCTTGCTAATAGTACAAAGCAAGCTAAAACACAGCGTAACATTAAAATCGCTGCCTTCCTTGACATCAAATTAGCGTACTACTGCGTGTACCATGAAGCCATATGTTCGGCTGTGAGGTCTTCGGTCTATTAAGTGCAAATCACTTTAGGCGCTCGCCTTGTCGTCGTAGCTCGCTCGCGGGACACAAGTAGAGCAACAAGACGTTCCGTTGTAGCGCTGTCTTGCCTACGTACCCCAGAGGCTTCGAAAGCCAAGAAGTTTATATATAGTCATAAGCGTTTGAAACTTGTTAACCGCTGGCACTCCCCGTTGTTTAGTGCAAAGAAAATTGTAGGTACATTGGAGGCAAAATACACTTTAATTAACCGGCAGCACCAGCGTTCTGTTTGTTAGGAACGCTCGTTCGGTTGGTGTTTACGATTGTAAGCGAAAAAAGCGGCCTCGCAAGGGAAAAAAAATGGCGCGTTCGAAATGACGCAGAAAACCTCCACGCGGAAGAAGAAAGTGGCGCGTTCGAATTGACGCAGAAAGGCTCCAGCCTCGCAAGAAAAAAATTACGCGTTCGAAATGACTGAAAACATCTTTAGCATACGAAATTAAAGCAAGCGCAAAACTAGCAGAACTCCTCCTGGCGCAGTTTCAGGCAGGGGGCGCGCGAGCACTGCGAAGGCGGGAAATCTGAATTGGATGGGGTGGTAGTCGTGAGCGGATAACGGCGGTACAGCCCATTATGGAGAATCACTGCTCTGCACTTCCGACAGCTTTCACATTGACTGCAACGGCTTTTTTTTTTTAATGTAGTAGATGAGCACTCTAGTCCGCGTAGGAACACTTTTACCTCGTTCTTTTTCAGCTGTTCGTAAACACGAGCAACCACAGCCCGCAGGCGATTGCACTTCGAAAATAGGTTCTAGGGAAATCGTGTTGTCTACCGGCTACATCTGGGCTACAAAATCGTAGTTTTTCTTGCATTGTCTCTGGCTCGATGTTTATCTGGCTTGAACGCTTTAAACATATCAATGTGTGGAGAAATTGGATGGAACAACACATTGTCACGCAAAGCCTAAATTACCGTTTCAAACAAGCGCAACTAAAATCCTGGCCTCTTCGAACGTCTGCGGCTCATCTGCCGCCTCGTATACCCTGCTCGCTTTAGCGCACAAATCCTCGGTACAAAATCTTTCTTGGCGCATTTCGAAGCGGGAAATGATAGCCTAAAAGAAGATTCTTGAAGTTTTAAGCAAAGAAAAGTCTACAAAAAATAGCGCCCAAAAACGCAAGAACGTTTGGATAATAACCTCGTTTTCATCGTTTCCGAAGCGCGTTTCTAGGC
This sequence comes from Haemaphysalis longicornis, assembly GCA_013339765.2. Lineage (NCBI taxonomy): Eukaryota > Metazoa > Arthropoda > Arachnida > Ixodida > Ixodidae > Haemaphysalis > Haemaphysalis longicornis. The sequence goes on from CM023456.1 coordinate 16,570,816, forward strand.
CGCCCTGTTTTGTTTCCATTTATTAAAGACAACGTACGGCCCGACTGTTTAGGGGCGAAATTCGTAAAAAAAAATGCGGTCAGGGATTCGTAGACCTTTTTCTCGCAAACTTGTGTTGTAACTGTTCCGCAGGCGCGAAATTTGGTACGGTTTGTTGCAATTGGAATGAGCCCCAGGTGTGGTAGAACGCGCGTCGTAGTACCACGGCGATGGCACTGGAATAGCTGCTACAGAGATAGGAAAGATTGCTTCGGTAAAGCAATGGGCGTAGAATGCGATCTGGGGTGTTACAAGATTAAGCGTGGTTCAGTACTTCGTAGAAAGTGTGTACAGTGGGCGCAACATCACCACAAAAATACGCATGTATCGTTTACAGCCTCCATCATTCAGGGGGCTTTCCTGGACTCGAAGTTTGTCGTGGACATGCTACTCAACCCAGATTACCTCTGTGCGGATGGGTTCGTCTGTCGTCCGAGCCGTGTGCCCACTTCTTGATTTTTTCCTAAGCTTTTTTTTTGCGAAACATAAAGAAATATGGGTTTTTGCGATGAAGATTGGCGATTTTTTTCCCTCTTTATGTCTTTGTATTTCTTCAGCCAAGGAAATGATTATGAAAGTATTTGTTTGATTTCAGCGTCGCATGGGCAAAAATAAATATTTGCCCCATGATACGCTGCTTCATGAACTGTGTCGCAGCCGACGCCTCCAAGAGAAGACAATGGGTTGGTACCTGTGGGCGTTAAAAAATAAGTCATATGCGACAGTTGCTCCCCCATTGCTTCGGTGCTGATGCACGTGCATACACAGCTTCATGCAGGATATACAAACGTCTGCGGAATCCGTACGTCTTGGGTGCAGCCAACTGACGTTTTTTTCGCCAAAGGAATGAGACAAACCCTTAAGTGTTAAAGCTTTCGAGTAAGGATCGCTCACCCTCCCTGCTTTTAGGTGCGGAGCGACCACCCATTGGCCGTCCGCGTCCACCTGCATATCATTACAATCGGGACCGGCAGGATTCGAGCGTATGTCGGGTTGACGAGACAGAGTTAGCGTCAGTCGCTTACATTGGGCTACGGCCGTGAGTTAGGCAGTCAAACGCACTCCCTCGCCACCGTGCGGAGCTTAGGACCTCCCATGTCCGTCCGCGTCCATCCGTGCACACCACCACGCGAAAATACCGAAATTCGATTTCAGCGTGATCGTAGCATTTAGGGAATAATCAAGTTGCAACTCACGGCTCACGAAGACGGTCGGGGCGCAAATAGGATGTTACTGCAACTTTTCATCGAGTCCCCGTACTCCGCCCTCGTTGCACGGAGTGATGCTGCCATTTTTATGTCATAAAGGGTAGCCTGTCTTGGGGTGGCTCTGATCATTTATTGTAGCTTGTGTACGTTTTCGTTTTATTTGTATTTAGTTTCGCTTAACCACGAGACCCTATCTTGAACATATGCATTACAAGTTAAACCTGGATATAAGGAAGTTGACAAAAATTTGCAATTGTTCGTTACATGCGGGTTTTTGTTACGTGCAGCGTTTGAGTTAAGGTTCGCCTGAATGAAGCAGAAACGAAACCAAAACGCTAGAAATCAGTGATGGTGGACTCACCATTTAAGGATTTATTTCACAGTGAAGAACAGCGTGGTTTGCGCCACTACACAGCACTACAAATAAGCAAGGTCACTTACCCCGGATTCACAAACGTAACTTTAGTATCACTTTCAGCGTTTAACACTTTTAGGTGCCTTCACTCGTATCAACGGTCAAACTAATGCTGAAAGAACGCCTGTTCGCGAACTTGATGCTCTTTTCTGCATTCAAAATTGTTGAGAGGGCGCTAGCTGGGATACTGTACCTGGCGGCGATGTTCTTCGTTCTCGCCGGCGGAGACGGCATTTATAGTTGCGAGCTTGTATTGAAAAGACAAATTGTTTCGTTTTCTGGCAGAACTCATCACCGACTCGATCACCGAACCTCTTCCCTCTCACAGACCCGAAACCACGGTTGGAAGTGGAGACAATCGCCTAACAGACTAACAAGCAGGCCTAGCACCTTACCGACAAACCCTCACACTGGGTACCACGGTTTGCGGTGCGTGTGAAGTGAGCTAAATTAGGGCATTTCTAAGCCGATTTCTCAGAAAAAATGCAAAAACAATGGCCTATCAGTGTAGCGAATCCGTTACATCAAGGTTAACCATCACAACACCTTCGTTACATAGTGGTCGCAAACACATGGGCTTCAACGCGACTGCCAATGGGCACCCACCGCGGTGGCTCGTGGCTAAGGCGTTGCGCTGCTGAGCACGAGGCCGGTTGGAATGGGGAACGCCCGTTTTGATTTCGGCGCAAAAACCAGGTGGTCATTAATCCGGAGCCCTCCCCTACGGCGCGCCCATTCCTGCGTTGTGTCCGCGGTTAAACCTACAATCAACCATTCGTTGAAAAACTTCATTAATTCCGAGAATTCGTTCAACTGCGGTTCGTTACATCCAGGTTTAACTGTACATATATGTTTCAGTTCAGCGCCAGTCTTGTGTACCCTCTTTTTTTAGCCCCCGTGCATGAACGCGCTGTTTCAACGCAATGAATACTAACCAACTAACCCAAATTACAATCCCGATAAGATTATTACTGAAAAAAATCTGCAGAACTTCAAAGAAGTGTCTAGTAATGCGTTAACATTATTATGCCGCTGTCTAGAGTGTTAGTTTTTTTCCAGAAGAATATGGCTATGACTAGCGAAAGACGTTAGGTAATTTTATTCTTGTTAAGTTCTTGTTTTTTTTTGTCAATTATGGAAATTTATACCATTATAGTGATTACGGCATATACGCTCCAATTAATCATGCAGGCCTTATTACATCTATCCGTGTGAGGAAGTGACTGAAGATAAACGGATAAAGCAGGTAGTTTGTATGATTTTATATTCGTTAAGTATGGTTATTGAGTTCAATATACTACCCTAATTGTTAATCGTTGAATTTTACGCCGCAAATTCATTTAGAAGAGAACGAAACCAAGCTACTGGAAATCTCACTCGCCACGAACGAAATCTCAAATCCGATTCTCCACGGAGTGTACGCAAGCTGCATTCGAGAAAAGCTGAGAGAAAGCCACGTACTGACAATAGATGAATCAAACGCGTTCTTTCTTCATTTAGTTCATTTATTTCTTTCTCCCTCACCTAATTTCGGACCCTTCTGCTGGTTTCAGAGCCTCTGAAGAAGCAGTCGTGTTAGATGATGGCAGACCGGAAAGCCGGCGAGTTTCTTTTGCGGCGCTACAGCCAAAGTGGTAGTTGCTTTCTGGCCGTTCACAAGAGCTTGCACCCACATAACAACGTCCAGGAAGAAAGCAACGCGGAGAGCCGACCAGCCAGATCCAACCAGCTTTGTTGCAAATTCATGGCTGCCATTAGGGCCGGCGTAACGAAGCGATTTATCCTAGTCACCCCCTTTTCCCTCTCTCTAATTCTCCCCTGACGAATGAAGATGGCATTCGATCCACCCTTCCTGTATCACCCGTTCATCTTCGTCCGCCCTTGTGCTCATACAGTATTGTTTCCGCGGCCGAGAGCTGTTGCCAAGATGCAACCTGCTTCTTTAGAGCCCTGGGGTTTTCTAGGGAGAGTTCCAGATGTTTCATATTTCGCTGGGCTTGTCCATCGGGATGTCATGGAAACGGTACGTTCACGGGTGCGTGATATCCGTGGTGCTTTTGGTCGGGGGAATATGGTCAGCGAGTATACAGTCTATATAGGGTGCATTACTGTATGGTGTAAAATACGATACGCTACGGTACGGTATGGTAGACGCTCGAGTAAAAAAAAAAAAAAGGTCCCATTCCCGCCGAGAAGTCGTGGTGGTGCAGGCCACCACCCCAAAGCGCAGGAAACAAATACCTTAACATAAACGCCCAAGAAAGTGGACAGGAGCACAGCTAACTCGGTGGCGTAGTGGTAATCGCAACAGACCGGTATTCTGGAGCTCGTGGGTTCGGATCTCACCCGGCGGGCATGGTTTTCTCCACTTTCTATCTTTCAGACATTTCAAAAACTTTAACTGTTTCAAGAAGAATTAATGACGAACAATTTTTGCCCTTTTTTTATCTTGGCGTTCTCAACTGCTGACCCTTATTTCTGTCTTCTTTCAACGCGCCCCTCATGTCCCATTCTGATTCTATATAGTTTTTAGTTACGTAAATAGATATCGACAGAAGCAAAAGGACAGACCGACGGACGCAATGCAATGTCCTCCGTGTTTCCCTGCCGAAAAACCTGAAATTGAATCGTCCAAGACAAGAGAAAGAAAAGACAACTGACTCAACCCCGCTTTCCTCCCAAGACCGCACGGGACGCGGAGCCATTGTTATGCCTCCTCTGCGAGTTCAGCTTTTCCCCTACTGGCAAGTGCTTTTTTCGCCGGCGCTGTTCCTTTCATGACCTTCCTGGATGCCCCAGGTCGCTTCTGTGTTTTCTTTGCAGTCGCTTTTCTTTTCACTATGCTGCTCTCAAAGCCGCATCTTCAAGACGCACGTGTCCGTCCTGCTTTCGCACCCTCTCCTGTGCCGCATTTTCTTGCTTTCTGTAGTTCAGATTGCTTTCCCTGTCTAAGGTGCCCACTCGGGCATTCCCTCTCCCTTTCGCACAATCACCCTTTCATTGATTGCTTTCTTCTGCTCGTCTTAACAAGCAGGAGATTTTGGTTAGTTTTGGTGGCTTTTTTACTGTCCTTCTCCCGCTGATCAAGTCTCTCGAGTGCCGCAATTCGTCGTTTCTGAGCGGAACTGTTTAGCAGCAGGACCCCAGAGCCCCGCTTCTAATCCACTGACCATCGCGCGCGTACTTTTGTTGTGTTCCCGCGCTCCATTTCGTTGCACTGACTGATTTCATTGCCTTCCACTTTGGCGGGTTTGGTCGATGTATATGGCGTTTTTGTATTTTACGGCAAAGCTGTTAGCCTCTCGTTGGTCGGAAAATTTCGTGTCGTAAACAAAAAATAGCAGGATTTAGCAGTTCTCGCCCAAAACGCCTATCGCATGCGCCAGTCTAGGCAGGACCCAGCATTTGCCGCCAGAGAAGCCAGCGAAATCTGTCAATGCAATCAAGAATACGGCATAGAGTTCACTATTCTTTAAAAAAAACCACAAAACAAGCATTGAAACGCACGACAGATAATAAGGCGCCTGTGAACACTGGGACCCCTTATGTGTTCCTGGCAAAGATTAGGTTTGCCGCTGCTCGCGAAAAGGGGGGTTGATGTCATTCGAGGGCGAACGTTGCGTCAGGCTCTTCCGTCAGAGAAGTCGAACGCAAATCACAATCCCGCTGAGACGACGAGGAACATTCCATACACTCCCCCATCAGCATGTGTAGTGGTTTACAAAAACTTCGCTGGACATTCACTTTCGCAGGGCGGGGTGGCGGCCATTTTTTTCTTTCTTTTTTGCCTACACGGCGTTTATGCTCGCGCGCTTGTGTGGCGGTACTCCATATTTCTTGCCCTCTTTCTTACGTGCCATCCTGGACATTGTTAACGCGGGTGTGTTCCCTCCGCTTTGTTTTTCGTCTGCCGTTATTATCGATAATAGAGATTCGAGGCATCTAAGCTAGTATATGGACTCGTCCTTTGCGGGGAAATTTCTGATTACCGTTTTCTTAGTGGCGCTCGTTGCTTGAACGGGAGGCGGAATAGTTTTCACTGTGCCATTCCCGAACGACTTTTGATTACTCTACCATACTTGTGCGGAATAAACGGCAGGTTTGTGTGGACGCGGGTCTACATTATCGGTTAACACATTGGTCTATACTTCAGGTGGGTGCAATCGCAAGTCAATGAAAACTGTCTCAGAACCAGCTGCGGTAAGAAAGCATATGAGCTTTTTTTTTACAACTTAAGTTGCATTGCCAGATTTAGGATGGTTTTTATTGTGGTGGAGTTTACTTGGGAAGTATTGGTTGGCCTTCGGTGGGTTTCTGGTGTGCATATTACCTGTATAGCTACCTCAAACAAGATGGGAGTATGTTAGCTGTGGTGTGCGTTTACGCTTCCAGGAAGTATAGGTGGACCCGGGATATTGGACCGTAATTATGGGTTATGCTGATTCCTTCTTTCTCCTGTAGAAATTTACAACCAGCCAAATTCCAACTGCCGTTGTAACTGCTGTCTGTTTGTGCGAGGGCGTGGGTATATTTGTGGGTATACGGCGTGTACGCGTACATGTATGTTCGTTTGGTGTCTATGTTTGTTTGGTATGTATGTTTGGTGTGTGTGTGTTCGTGTGTGCTCCATTGTGTGTGTTTGATATCAATAGTCGGTCGTAAGAAATAACGCAGCGACACAGCGAATGCAGTAGTAATAAGACACCACCGCAACAATAATCGACGCAGCGAAATGCGGGAGTCATACTCATTTACTGTTTCTCCTAAGCTATGTAGGAGTTAACGCGGCAGGGTTTCGTTCTTTCACTTGCCGAAAAGGCCGGTTCGTAATAAATTACATCTTGCGTAAAGGGGCGGCGGTACTTGGAACTACGTAAGCTACAGCTAGCGGCTGCAAGCAGTGGTTAATGGGTCCGCTTTATGTGCTGACAATGTCCTCAAAGCAAATCACGACATCCTTCTTCCGCGGCCTTTCCGCTCCGATCATTTCATTTCATGCATCGATAACCCTTAGAACGACCCGCGACGCCCTTCACAGGCTAGTGGCGCCTGTGAAACACCCGCCCAAGCCCTCATTTATGTATGTGCGCGCGTGTACTCTCCTCGGGGCCACACACACGATGTGATTTATAGCGTACATGCATGGCCCAGAAGGGCTGGCTGGCAGAACGCTAGTTACCCGCCTGCAGTCGGCGAGAGATACTGTGCGTCAGGAGATCGTGAAACTGCCTCGTTTCGTGTACGTGTAACCAGGATGGTATCCGCTGTAAATCTCCGTCATGCATGAACGTATAGTTAGGGTTAGCCGTCGGCATCCTGGAGTCGCCTTTGAAGGCAGTATTGTGCTCAACAGAGCAGTTACACGCTTCAGAAAGGGCTTTTATTCTTTACAGGCAGTGTCCAAAATGCTATTTTTTTCTGTTTTCCGCAAACACCGACGTGAATGCGATGTACGAATGGCTTCCGTTGAAGAACGGAAGTTGTTTTGAGCAGAACATGTACACTGAAGTTTTCGAGGCTCAGGGCTTGTGCTGGGTTCTCCTTTCGTTTTCTCTCTCCATCTGGTTTTTCTTTGCAAGTACAGCGTAACAGAAATGATCCTCTGCAGTGCCTATTTTGTCTTCTTCTTTTGTCTTCCGACACAACTGTCACTCTGCATTTCTGCGCCCTGACCAAGAGCTTGATTTATGTTTTACCTGAAAATTAAAAGCACGTTGACGTCTGCGCAGTAAACGTTCATGTTTGCAGCCCTTCAGAGATATAAGGTTGCTTGCCTGCAGCTCTTATATAGTGCGTTGTCATTTCTAGATTTGGGAATACAGTTGAAACAATTTTACGTGTTTAGGTTGCAGTTACGAATGAATATTGCCACACGGCGCTATATTACATTCTTGCCCTTAAACTCAACCTTTCAAGCCAATATCTTCAAAGGTGTTGGCTGCTCTATATGTTAATTATTTTCCTTCTGCAGTTCTGCGCCATGTATGTGGAAAACTAGCCGTCTATGGCTGTTGCGGGTTCCTACATTTTGAAACAGAAATTTAAAATATGTATAATGAACCCCATTTAGCGAAGATGTTAATTCTCAGCAATTCCTCATGCAGTTTTTTTTATTTCGTTCCGACAAACTTGGGTAAACCTTTCTAGAGTCTGTTTGTGCAGTGAGATATTAGGTACGAGTGTCATTAGCAAAAACAAAATGCGGAGAAGAATTCGAGAGAAATAATGTTGGGTGCACGAGATTTGCACCACCTCAAAACAAGTCATTGTCAACGTATACCTTTTTTTTTTTTGCCTTGGTAAAAAAAAGTACGCTTTAGAAGCCACTACTAAAGTATAACTAAGCGAGAAACTTCAATAGTCTTCCAGACACGAAGCTCTGCATGTCTTTTCTATTGCTAACACGTTTGCTGTGTTGAAACAGTTTTCGCTGCCGCTTTTGTGGCGCTCGGTTTATTCGCGTCGTTATCTTGGACGGCGGGAAAGAAAGGCGGCAAAAGTCTGCGTAGACAGAAGCCGTCTTTGTTCGCCAGTTTTAGCGAGATGACTAGTCAGAAATGCAAGCGCCGCCACTAAACGCCGTCTCCACAATTCCTGTGGACGTCGTCAAGTCGAAAGCGCCCGATTTAACTCCAAGGAAGCGGCTTGCGCGTGCGTGATAGGAGAGAATGCCGACGCCGCAGGAGATGAAGTGAAGCGATAGGGTATAGAACAAAACGACTGATAAAAATAACCGTTCTTCGCTTTACCGCCTGCGCGAGATGTGATGGCGTAACTAGATGGGGACCTCTAACATACGGAACCAATAATAACGCCTTGAGCAACCTGCAAAGTTCATGTTTGCTTCTGTGCAGCATCCAGAGGTAAAGGCAGTAGTTTTATCCTATATATGAGAGTAAAAAACAATGGTTGCCCATCTTGTAACGCACATCTGTCACAGGTTCAAATTCTGCAATGTTAGCACAAAATAGGGGGTGCGAGATCGGAACCATGCAACTACAGCCACGGGCGTTACCAAAGGGAAGGCCAGTTCGCAAACGGGATGACCGAAATTCCTGCGCGCGAGTGGTGTAAGAGATCACCTACAAACTAAATTGCCACAACAACAACAACAAAAAAGAGAGAAACGAAAGCTATCAGCGATTCTCCTAAACAACTTTTATTAGCGCATGGTCTGAGCATACGCAACACGTGGACAAAACAAATGCCTTTACGAACTCGTGCTGTAGAAACGACGAGACGGCGATGGAGAACGAAAGCGGCCCCCGGCCCCTTTCTTTCCTCATCACAAATGTTGCCGCAGGGAAGAGAACACAGATAGTGAAGAGCCCGTAGCCGACGACCTGTTCGCCGGAATTCCTACCGGAAGTCCTACATCTAAACACGCCGTTTTCACATATCGTACTCCTTCCTTTCTCGCCTGCTTTTAACTTTTCATGCGTATGTTCCAGAAGGCACGGTTGACGCAGCGTTAGCGCAATAGCCGCCCGCTGTTTTTCTCCCTTCGGCTCGTTCAAGTGGCTCCCCTCGACCTTTTTACGTTGCGCACCGTTTACTTTGTAACGCGAAACATTCCTGCTCCAGTAAGCTTGCTTTCCCTACGTCGCTCTATCAGGTATTGCGTCCCTTAAGCACGCCGTTTTCTCCAAGCACATGCGCACGTAATTCGCGGAAATAAAAACAGCAAAAAGTGCAGGCGCAAGTTTCGTATGTGATGTGTTTGCGGTGAAGCAAAGCAGAGGCGCCAAAGTGCGTACTGGTGCACAGATGGTGAGGGTAGAGTGGGACGGGTTTGCATACAAAATGACCCTTCTAACTCAAGTGCGTGCAGTTTTCTTTTGTCCTGTCACGCATTATTCCGAAAAGGCAGGCGGCCGTTCTCTCCGACGCTAGTCTCTTCGGGACACGCGCTTCGCTCCGGCAACAAGGCACACCCCGGACTCCCACGTTTTGCTCCGATCAAGTGCTTTCTTCTATCCTTGTACGAACGTGTCTTTTGTTTATCCCCTAAGTATTCGTAACCTTCCTCCTTTGCAACTGGAAGTGTGTCACTGTTTTCAAAGGGTAGGTTGACCATTTTATTCGTGTATCTTCTTTTGCTCCCCGGTTTATCCCGGTGTCGATCTTACTCTTGGATAGGCTGTTCAAATGTGCGCATTCAGGGGCACCCAACGGAGCAGCGCACCGTAAGTGATCGTTTGTATATGAAAAAATAGTTGGAGCACTTTAGAGATACTCGACTCGCTCTTCTGAATCTACCCAAAATGAGTGCGCCTGGCGAAAGAGAAAAATTGCACCATCTTCCCGTGGGGAACCATGAGGAGACGCGAAGCATCATGGGGGGTTCTGTGTAGGTTCCATTGTGTTGCCGTTATGTTGTTTATTTATCGAGCACGAATGGGAAGCGTAGGGTGAACCCCGGTATGGGCGAGTGTCGTCTTGTCTCTTTATTTAGAATGGCGGCTTCTCGGTCTGCTCGCGCTTCTGGAGCTCGCGTGCCTGGTCGCGAGTTGTGCTGGCGATGATGAAGCGGTGGACGCGCGGTGACACGAGAATATGATGATTATCATAAAGTCGACGATGACTACGACGACGACGACGACTATGATGATGATGATGGTGATGATGAAAAACCTTGTTTGGTTCCCAACTCAGAAAGGGACGCACGGCGATGGAGATCCCACAAACGCCTCCCCTCGTCAGACGGCAGCCTGTAGCCCTTGAGCCTCGTCCAAGGACGTGCCCCATTCCCGTTCATGGTGGACGGGTTTAATTATAAACAAAAACATACAGCTATTTTGAGAATTTTCTTCCAACACGTTAGCTTTCTTAACCAGATTCTCATTTTTGTGCATGTAGAGAGCGTTACAAGTACGGCTGGTGCTTTAGAGTTCTCGCCAATATGCATATTAAAAATGAGTGAAGGACATAAGGCGCGTTCGTAGCACATGCTTCCATCTCGGTTTGTAGCGCACTGGCAAGAGCGCCACATACCTCCCGTTGCGGCCAGTGAGTCGTGGGATCGAAACCGGGCGCCCGCCTAACTGTTTCTTTTTATAGTGGACTGCGCTGACGTCAGCCCAAACCCTCAACGGGGCTGAAAAGACGCGAATGCGCAATAGAGTTCGGACGGCGGTCAATAACGACAGCAAGGGAGGGAGGGACACAGTCCCGAGCATGAGATACTTCGCATCTAAAAATAATAGAGAGTTTTAGCAGTCCGTATGTTCCGTCCTGCACGTATAGTTCATACCACAAGCTGCATGCAGCATTGTGGAGGCTACATTGTTGTCAATAGAGCGCCCACTGAGGGCGCCTAACTCACCACGAAGAAAATCGAGAGCAGGCGCCGGGGCCTTGCGGTTCCACCTGCCGAGAGGGGAAACGCCCCTTCAAAACCCCCTTCACGGTGAGTTAGGCGCCCTCAGTGGGCGCTCTCTTGACAACAATGTAGATTCCACAGTGCTGCACGCAGCTTGTGGTATGAACTATAGTTACCGTGCTGACAGTTACCCTACTGCGCCTGCGCGCGCAGGCAGGGCGAGGGGGCGCACTCAGCCGTGACGAATGCATGGGCATGGCGAGGGCCCGCCCGCGGAATTAATCCACCCTACCGCGACGAATACCCAAGGGCCCAGACGGGTCCCGGTCAACACGGTAACCACATACAACACGGAACATATGGTGATATAAAACGCTCTAATAACCCGGCGAACGTAACAGGGACGACTCAGGAAGCAAAAACAATTCAAGAGGAGGTAGAGTGGGGTCAGCGAAGCATTCAAACGCTCCGTCTCTTCCCAGCCGGTAATTTTAATGCGGTCGCCGGAAATGGCCCGTTGAGCGAAAAGGCGGCGTCGGTGTCCGGCGTCTGTTGCTGCTCCTGAAAAACGATTGATCCTGCGATGCCTTCCGTAACGCGTAGGTCAGAAACAAACCCAGATAGAAAGGAGCTCTTTGATTTCAACTAGTGAGGTCAGCCAGGCAAGCGGCAGGGCTTGGTACGCCAGATGGAGATGACTCCAGTGATGTGGGGTGAATGTCCCAAATTGCGGGGGCGGCAGTGAGAGGGCCAACAAAAATCGTTCAATATGATTTACAAGGAAATGCTGCAATTCAAAGCGGGAGCTATGGAAAAAAAGAGTAACTTACATATTGTCGGTGCGTCACTGACCCATTAGCGATTCCATTTACAGCGCAAAAAAAAAACAAAAAAAAACAGGAAATGCACAAGCAAGGAAAATACAGGGACTCGCGGCGATTATCGAGTAAAGATTTCACTGGAAAAACGATACCAAATACAGAAAGGGTCGCTTCCTTACAGATCATGACGGATAGGGGCAAAACAAGCTTTACAATACCCAGTGTTGCATCATTTATTCGACTATCCCCCTTGAGAACCTACCAACCAGTTACATTTCTGACCGATTCAAGAGACAAACATACAGACGGACAGACCACTATTTTTTGTTATCCTATCCTAAGAAAGACTCGTCTTAAAACACAAATTCTTCGAACTCCTCGCCAAAACGTCATTATACCTGTTTAGCGTTTGTGCCGTTCAATTAAACTATTTTAGTGAGCTGCTAGTCAGCGTGATACGAATATTGCTCACCTGAGTGCTTGATGGGCTTCGAAACATATTCACTTTCCCCTGTAGGAAAAGACGTAATTCTCGTTCTGCATTTCCACGATTTATGAAAAGAAGTTGTGGGACTCCGACGCATATATTGCAATGGCCACTTTTGTTTGGGCATAAAATTAGTAGTCTGTAGCACGTCTACGTCACAGCTAAACAAGCATGGATAGTTATTCACGTCCTCAGAGGGGAATGGGTCATGATGTTCTCTAAGCGTCCACCAATGGGAACCTTAAAATGGTTTCTATGGACGAGCATCATTCACATGAATTTTCGGCACCGTGCACAGCTTCCCGGGCGCCGGCGGCAACGTCCCTTGGTTTCCTCGCGCATAAGAAGAGGGCGGATAATGCGTGTTTGCTCTTCGGCGGGCCTTGACAGAACTTCGCCGATTGAGGGGTCTGCGCTTTGTTGAAACCACCCAGTCATCTCATCATCCTCCTCTGGCCGGAGAGGATCTGGGCAGTGTGGGCTTTTTTCTACTGTTAAGCACCACAAATCCGCTAAGCTTGGGGTGACTATGTCCCGTACTCGCCTTGTCCTCCGGCGTCGTCGTGTGTTCTGCTCATGGCGAACGAGATTGGAGGGCACAGATTGTGCATTGTGTGCGTCGTAGCCGCGGCACGTTGCGTCAAGAGAGGGGTGGTTGCATTACCGGTGTGAACATCCAGTGCTCAAACACCTAGAGTCCACGCCGCTTTACAAGTACGCCAACGTCGTCATCGACTGGGACCGGCTACGCAGTCCCCTCAACGTTATGCGCGCTATAAAATAGTTCTGTTCCCGCGAGGGGCCCGTGGGAGTTTTTCCTTGCCGGTTTGTTTTCTCGCGACTAGATGGAAATTAGATGCAGTGTTTGTACGCTCAATTTTTAGGGATACCGAATTTGAGCTCCGATTCTCGAGCTCAGATAGCATATTGGCTTTGCATTCAGTTTTCGTTTCTATCACGCTGCACTTCGGTAGTGCAAAGGGGCATTGATTTAGTTCTTGTTTCTTTGTTTTCTCTTCTGCAAAAAAAAAAAAGATTTGATTTCTATTTTCGTCTCCGTTGAAGAACTTATATTATAAAAGCTCTGAGTAAATCGGTGCAGTGGGGACACTCCGTGCAGTGAGCGCAGTTTGAAACGACAAGAAGCACTGACAAAGATAAAATGAACGCTGCTAAGTGCTAAAGTGCTTTAGCAGGCTGGGAAATATCGTAAGAATACGCGCCGTGGGTGATCGTTTGCATCGTTAAATTAGATAAAGGCTGCATGAGATGACCAGCAGAAGTTTATTCCCAGAGAACAACTTAGTTTTATTTATTTATTTATTTATTTATTTATTTATTTATTTATTTATTTATTTATTTATTGCACATACTAAGCGCCGAGGGACATTACGTAGGAGAGGATTTGCTTACATACCCAATAAATACAATTAAACAATACTTGTGAACATTACATAAACCTCATGAACAGTAGCACACCTTGAAAAAAAGGCGGCATATGAGAGACAAGAACCGTCGAAACAGCAAGAATGCTCAAAGGAAAACCGTAATAAATTAAGCACAGTACCTCGTAATCGAGTTAGGCAGCCGCTAACGGTGCTTATTAGGAGGCCGATTGTTTTCAGCGCTTTGGATGACTACGCACCGGCAGGTTGAAAAGCGCCAATCAGGTTAACACTACTGGTGCTGTGAGAGAAACCGACGAATGGTGTGCTACCAGTTACTGGCGGCTCAGTCTTGATCAAAGGGATCAGGAGAATGGGGTGTCAGCAGCGCACTTCCTCCAATAAGCACGTGCCACTTTCTTTGTAATCATCATCATCAACAACAACAGCCTTATTATGAGGCAAACGCAAATCAAACACATTTTCGCCGTGTCCTTCGTTCAGTGTGCCCCAGAGCCCGTGATTCCTGATAACCGCTACAGCCACAACAAGACAACGCTGCTGCTTTTCACTCAACACCTGAATGCTGACCTTCGAAAACCAGTAAACTGGTGGTTACCGGCTTCCATGAAATATGTTAACAGCGTGCGTCTTCTTAGCTGTCACTCTCCCCTCTCACCACTGCCCACCCACGTCAAGAACTGGTGATGTCATTGACCACGTGTTCGACAAGAGGATTGAGACGGCGGACGTTTCTCCTTACTTTTCGTATATACCGGACTCACTGGCCACTGCTTCATTTTACGTCGATTTATTCCCACCTGTGCGAAGGGTCCGCGTTTTTGGTTATTTTGTTCGTAGGCGGCCTTGTCCGGAGCCCGGTGGCTCTGTCTGCTGCGCTGTCGTGCGGCCAGCGTGCGTTAGCTCTTTGCTTGTTTAAGCAGTTATTTAGCCTGTGCTCAACACCTCTTCAAACCTAAATGCCACGGTATTAGTTTACATTCATAAACACAAAACCAATGTTTGTTTCTGTTTGAAAAAAAACACTCCCCGCTTCCCCCTCTCACTTGTACGTTGGGTTTTCCTTATATGTACAGTGTAATCTTAACCGCTGAACTTTGTGAACTTGTACAAACTGTACCATCAGTGCTCGTGCAGGAAGCCTTCGCAATAACGCAGTCGCTGTATTACAAATATCGCGTTATTACAAATGTCATATATACGGTCCCCACTGAAGTCTTTACAGAACACGTTTAACAAAGTCACACTTCTTACCAAGCCATTGTTCTGCCCCGAGCACTTCGCTAAACGAGGGTTTAATGTAGCTGCAACAGTTATTTGCCTATATATACTTAGTTTCTATAGACACTGTAACGGCAGAAGTGTTTTTTACAGCCGTTCGATTTCAGTATTCTGTAAACGAGTTTAAAAAGGCGATGCCAAAAATCCAAGCCAGAAAACCTGCCCGAAAAACCACTTGCAGTAGTGTATATTTCGTACGTCCGAATGCTTTATGCAGTATGCCTGCTTCGAATGTCCAGTCCAGTCGTCTCCGCTAGTAAGCCTGTCCTTCGTCTTTCGTCTCCATGACTGGCGTCGGGCATGATTGCGTCGGAGTTGTTTTCGATCGGGCATGCCTAATCGAATCAGACGGTCGCGCGTTCTATGGGACAAGCGGATGGACGGAATAGACGAAAAAGGAAGGGGAACGAGGGTACGGGACCCAGGGGAAATGGCGCAAAGAAACCAAGCCCCGTCTTCAGACTGTTTGCTCAGCGGAGTTCCATGCAGCAAAATCCTTGCCCGAACCACCACTGTAGTGCTTCTGCGTGAACTCCGGCGCATATGATCGCAACACCCGCCTGATGATGCCTATTTTACGTGGAACTATGAACAGAAGTATTATACAAGGAACCCTGCACACACTGTTCTTATGCATCTTTATAGACGATTTGTAGTTACGGGCACTTCGCAAGTGCTCTAGCTAGTTAACGCTTACAAGAATTTGACTGCAGTTCATGATATCAGTGTCTGTGTCTTAATACCTTTCAGGTAAGAAAATGCCCGAAATTACCGCTGTCATTACAGCAGATGCAGCAAATACGTATTGCCGGTGTGATTAGTATCGACCCGCTCTGGAGTATTTTGAATGTCGTGTCTCTGGACCGTGTGTCTCACCAATAAAAAAAATATTACTGTTATCATGGTTGAAGCAACAGCCATGAAAACATGTGACCGTTTATTTGATAACCGCCATATTTTGAGGCCAATATGAGGTACTGTATTGACAAAGCGACGTACAAAAACTTGCGCGGAGTGACTTTCAGTATAGGGAGTGAAGTGCACGGAATTCTTGCGAGGAAGAGTTTGGAAGCCTTTACTGATATCGGAGATATCTGTAACAGGAGTGAGTCCTTGTAGAGTCTGTCGATATTATCGACCGGGCTCGTCCCAACCGAAGATTTGGTGAGCCTCACTCCTTTTCGGTTGGCTCGTTCAGTTCCACGTTTCACCAGGTCCAATTTGCTCCCTTTCGGAACGATCCTTCGCGTCTGGCCACGCTCCACTGATATCTCAACAACAAAAGCGACAAAAATCGTTTTCTCGTTCAGTTTTTCTGTTGTACGCT
Source organism: Haemaphysalis longicornis (assembly GCA_013339765.2). Taxonomy (NCBI): domain Eukaryota; kingdom Metazoa; phylum Arthropoda; class Arachnida; order Ixodida; family Ixodidae; genus Haemaphysalis; species Haemaphysalis longicornis. Next base: position 16,587,122 of record CM023456.1, read on the forward strand.
TAATTTTTCCGCGTGTTTTCTTTCCCATTGAACATCGGGCTATCGTTTCTCCACCTGAAGTACAAAAAAAAAAAAAAAGAACACATAAGAGCCTTGACCAACTGCAAAGTTTATTGGTCATGAAAGTTGAGGTTCGTGTAGACTCATATGGGCATATGTTGGGTAGCAAGTTATCTGACTAATTGCGCCATAATAGTTCAATTTTAGAGTGAATTTAGGCACAGCTTATTAGTTTTCTGACATATTAATCACGTGCTCTTGAATGTTAAGCTGTACTTTTTGCACGGTTAAAAATAAAGGTAGAAACTAATTCTGATAGGCAGCCCTATCAACTGAGAGAGCGAGAGAGAGAGAGAGAGAGAGAGAGAGAGAGAGAGAGAGAGAGAGAGAGAGAGAGAGAGAGAGAGAGAGAGAGAGAGAGAGAGAGAGAGAGAGAGAGAGAGAGAGAGAGACTGATGTCCTGATAGTAACCTCTGCGAGCAGCTAGTTGCAATGTTAAAAGTGCGCAAAGAGTTCAGGAATGTTTTTCACAGCTGTCTTGCAAAGATAGTACAGCAGCCGACCGTTTTTTTGGACTCCAAAGTTTGCTAGTTTCACCGCCATTACTCGATGAAGCACAGGTAAGGTGTCATACCATACCTAGCATGGCCATAATACCCATACTATGGCCTTTAATGGTATAGGAAATGCGGCCATAAAGAGTATTATACCCTTGCTATTTTCACGGCTATAATTCCGTGCTGTAGGTGAGGCAATCAATCAATCAGTGCATTTCATTCAATCAGTCAAATGCACACCGTTTTCTTGTGATTAATCTTTAGCCGCAAGAAAACGGTGTGAGAAATGTTTCCGCTCTACCCGTGCACAGCTGTTCACGAAAGAATACGCCCCCTGCCTTAATTTTGCCTAAATCAGACTTCTGTTATTACTTTTTAGTTTTCAATACGAATGGCTGTTCAAATGTTAAGATACCAAGGAACAGGGCTTCCCAGAAGCACACCGAAAAACGGGTTAGCGCTGCCGTTTGCCGCTTGTCTCTTTTCCAAACTGGCATCTGCTTACTACCGCTGTAAACGTCGCCCCAAGGTTATTGTAGCCATTTTTTTTACACCGGAGGAGTACATTGTGAACTGCGACATATAAACGAGTACACGCTGAAAACGACAAGCTCACTGGTTTTATTTCCACGCATCTGTTTGAACGGAGCGTGGGGGAGAAAACGCCCGCCGCACATCGGATATTAACCGCACAGAACTGCTCTGTGTTGTCTGCTTGCGTTTCACGACAATGGAAACTGTGACGCCAGAGAAAACACGACAGAAATGAAATGTAAATATGTTGCAGCAGTAGAAGAATACAGGAAGGCGCAACCAATCAGCATCCCGGATAAAACTGGGACGCGCGTAGGCGCTCGGCGTGTCAGCACCTTTATGCGCGTCGAGTCTCTCGGTACCAGGAGAAAGGTAAACAGGGCTGTTTACGTTTGCGAGCGTGTCTTGATGGCCACGTCACCGGCGAGGTTGCGTAGTACTCGTTCCCTGTGGCGTAGTTATAAAAGTAGATGATGGAATATCGTTTCGCCAGTCGAACGATAAGTCCACGTACAGAGGTCCACGAATGCGGGTTCATGCTTGTGCAAATGGCTTCTTATCACTCAGACGCAGGCTTATTCGTCAAAGTTTTGACGACACAAATGTATGAGAAAGAAAAATAGAAACCACTTCAATAGGGCGACAGCACCACAGTATTACTTCTCCCGAATTCCCCTCGCCGCCCTCCTCCCTTCCCTACGATATAGCGAAATGGTTTATATTTTTTTTTCATTTTAACACTCATCTTTTTAAATTTCCGACTGCTAAAGAAGTCTCTCTTTACACAGTTCGGTTTTCTCGATAGCAATAGACACTGCAAATCGGTCTAGCATCCAGTTGGCCGGTCCATTCAAGGCAAAAGGTTATGGGCTGGAGAACCGAGAGAATTCTTATCGACCCGTAGGAATTCTACGAAAGCGCATCAAACTTGTCGCTCGGCCACTTCTCTAGAAGTCGTGGCCGAGTGCTTATCATTCCATCCCAGGAAGTAGTATTGCGAGAGTTCAGTCACGCGTTTTCTTTTTCAAATCTATGCTCAGGAGGTCTAACTCAGTCTCAAGTGAACATTTTAGGGGCGAAGCACCTTAGTTTGGCCGAGCTGCCGGCTTCTCTTGTCGTCGTCTCCCGTAGTCACGGTGGTAAAACACCGGGACACTCCATTGATCGATTGATTGTGGGTTTTAACGCGCCGCCGCAACGCAGGCGATGAGGCGCGCTAGTAGAGGGCTCCGGATTAATTTTGACCATCTGGGGATCTTTAACGTGCACCGAAATCTCGTACACACGGGCGTTTTTGCTTTTCGTCTCCATCAGAAAAGCGTCCGCCGCGGTCGGGAATCCAACCCGCGTCCTCGTGCTCAGCAGCGCAACGCCTTAGCCACTGAGCCACCGTGGCGGGTCACCGGGACAATCATTTCACAACGTATCGTGCTAGAATGCAACGCGTGCTAAAAGAACACACCGGGACACTCGTTTTCTGATGATAATTGTAGGGTTTAACGTGCCGACGCAACGCAGGCGATGAGGCGCGCCGTAGTGGAGGGTTCCGGATTAATTTTGTCCTCCTGGGGATCTTTAACGTGCGCCGAAATCTCGTACACACGGGCGTTTTTGGTTTTCGCCTCCATCAGAAAAGCGGCCGCCGCGGCCAGGAATCGAACCCGCGACCTCCTGCTGAGGACACTCGTTTTCCAACGCCTCGCGCTAGAAGGCTTCGTGCTTGGAAGAGACGACTTTTACAGCAATGCTGTATACCTCTACTCCCTACGGTTTCATCTGCATGGGCAAAAACGCCAAGGTGCCAAGGCTTACGATGCCGAGCGCTGAGCATCGAAACCGCGTTATGGATGATAAGGAACCTGTAAACAATGGGACCCCCCCATATGTGTTCCTGGTAAAGGTTATGTTTGCAGATTATCTTCGAAGACGAGGCAGGATCTAGTGACACTAGCCAAGCGCAAGCGGCAAGCCCGCCGAGACGACGAGAAATATTTCATACCCTTCGTCTCGAAATTCCGTCCCGAAATTGGTTTCAAACTTTAGGTTTTCTTCTGTAAAGCATACTTCTTAACATGCTGCGGCGTGTGACACAAAAACAACTTACGGCCAGTCTCTTATTTAATTGCTTAAATTTGGTTCAACGCAATAGAGGGCGCCATCGCCTCAGCAATCGGGTGACTGCTTCTCCCACCGGCGCTTCTCCGGCGCCAAATCAGTGCGCGCTGTGTGGCAACAGAGACTTACAATCTTTGAATACATTTATACACTGCATGCTTCGCCCCTCTCCAGGTTTCAGGTTAGTGGTGATGGCCCGATACTTATAACAGCCTAGAGTACTTAAAATATCCTCTTATATCTGACAGTTCTGCGGTGTAATTTTTTGCTTCGATTTCTCTGCAGCTTTTCTGGCATTTACAATTCTGTTGATTGAGTTTCAATGATGCTTTCGGGATGCGAGCACGCAGTATTTGGCAACGCTGTTTTGAACATGTCGACAAAACATTTTGCGCTCAACTGTTATTTTTGGCATTTGTGTTTGGTTGGCATTTCTTTCTTTTCATCGCTGTAGCTGCATCTCACTTGCAAGTATTTCAGGTAGTAATTTCGAACTTGTGATAACGGAGTGACCCGCTATTTACGTTTCTAACATAGTAGAAACTTTACGAATAGATCCTTCAGTCAATCCACCGGACATTTGATTAAGAGCTGCTGTTCCAAGATTTTGTGGGTTTCCTTCAAAGAGCTTCCTCGAGCGGTCAGAGTTTGCTTTAATCCTATTTTCGCCCCCCAAACTCTCACGTCGCATCGTATACTGCGTATAAACAACGAGGTACGACCTCTTCTTCAATAATCAGCATTTTTGGAAATGCATATGCATTATAACTTGTCTTTAATATTTCCCCCGAACTGCTTTCCGTTACTTCTACTGAGCATTCCTTACTATAAAAAAGTGCATGCCTCAAACTGGCCTACTGTAGATGGCGCTTGCCCGCATTGACAGATTTTACTCTGCAACGACTCACCTTGCAATCGATACGGACAGATTGGCAAAACCTGAGTACGGTTCCGTCACCGCACTGAAGGTCGACCTTGTGTGTGTCCCCGTTTTGACACTCCATGGCGAACGATGAAGACAACTTTGGGACTGCGTGCTGATGCGCTACTGAAACTTTGAGACGTCATCGGTTCATGGCACCCAAATGGCGGGGGAACACGGCATACAAGGGCCTTGGCGTCATTTCTCCGTAACTCCGGCCTGAACAAACTCTGTGAATCTTTGCCCTAACTTTACTACTGCGTGTGTGCTGTGGCCGTGCCCCTGCATCTCTCAGTTTCTGTGTGCTTATCTGCGTTTCTTAGTATTTGTATGAGCTCTTGTATATTCGCTTCCTTCGCTCCTTTTCGACCCTATCATGTTCATATGGAGTAGCAAGCCAAGCTCGTTGCCAGGCTGACATCTCTTTATCATTAAATGCATCGCAATAGTGAGACACCCGACGTTCGCACCAATGTTCACGAATCATCCTAAAACCCAAGAGCAGCAGCAACCCTTTACACTAGCCCAATCATCGCCGCCAACCACACAGCAACAACAGTAAAGCCACGGTCAGACCTTATGGTCTGGCAGTGGAATTGCCACAGCTACGACAACAAGATGGCGGTGTTACAACAGCACGTAGCAGCGGTCAACAAGAAACCAGACGTAATTATGCTCCAAGAAACGGTCACGAATACCCCATCTCTTCCCAGGTACAAAACACACATCAGTCTCACAGAGGGTGCGGGGTGTGTGCACCCTAGTCCGCAAAGGGCTCACTTTCGTGGAACATAAAGTCTATCAAGGAAGAATCAAGGCCCAATACACCTTCATTGAAATTATCCCGAGAAAGCAACGCAAGGGCAGCTTATTCCTGCTCAACATCTACAGTAACCCCAAGCACCCACTTCAGAAGTTTGGTTCGCTGTTTCATCAAGCAAGCACGCGTGCCAAAGACAGCATGCTCGTGATCGGCGGGGACTTCAACGCGGCGCACACGGCGTGGGGTTACGTCCGCGACTCGATCAACGGAAGAGATTTGTTACAAAGCGCTCTAGACAGTAACTGCGCTCTCATCACGTACCCAGCCAACCCCTCCAGGATCGGCAACTCCGTTGCACGAGCTCCAACACCAGATCTTACTTTTGTCAAGAACGATCCTTTGGGGAAGATCACGTGGAAGAACACCGTAGTCGAGCTAGGCAGCGACCACTACATCGCGGAAATAACGATACCCGGCCAGCTCCGGGGTAACACCACGCAACACAAGTGGACGGACTGGGACAGTTTCCGCCAGAACCAGCCCAAGGAACGTCCCGCTATTGAAGACATAGGTGAGTGGACCGCCGAGCTCCGCGAAGCTGTGCAGTCGGCAACCAAGACGATCAGAACGAACGAGGAGGTCGTCGCCATGGACAGCCGCCTAGCCCACCTGATCGAGGGTAAGCGTTCCATCCAAGCGCGCTGGAAGAAGCAACGACTGAATCGCAAGTTACGCAAAAAGTGGCCGAATTAAATCGGGCCATCAAACTACTCTGTAAGGTCTTGTGCCGGCAACATTTGAACGAGGTATGCAACAAGGCGGACGGGCAGTTACACCGAGGATGCACTTGGAACCTCATACACCACTTGCTCGATGAAACCAAAACCAAGACCCATCAGCGCGACCGCATCGCCAGGCTCATGAATACGGCGGTACAGCAGCAAGGCAAGGAAACAGTGATCGAGAAATTGGAGGACAAATATCTACCCCCTACCCCCCGGAGAGCCACCCACCATACGGAGGGTCGCCCAACGCGTCGCTCGACCGGGACATCACAGTGGCCGAGGTGCGGACCGCGCTGCACGAGCTCAACACTCGCTCGGCAGCGGGTGTGGACCTCGTTACAAACAAGATGCTGCGGAACCTCGACGACGCGTCGAGGTTCCTCGGAACCTCGAGGTTCCGAGGTTCCTCGACGACGCGTCGATCGAGTCCTTAACCTGGTATTACAACGAGTGCTGGCAGTCGGGCAAGCTACTCCCCCAGTGGAAATGCGCAAAGACCATCCTGATCCCGAAACCGGGCAAGCCACCGGACACGAACAACCTCCTCCCCGTCTCGCTCACGCCAAGCGTGGGCAAGGTGCTGGAGCACGTGATCGCGAACCGATAGCAGGACTACCTCGAGAAAGAAGGCCTTTACCCGGACTCAATTGTCGGCTTCGGGCACAAGCTCAGCACGCAAGACGCCATGCTGCAGATCAAGGAAGAAATTATAGACAAGGGAATCACGCAAGACAACAGTGTAATCCTCGGCCTGGACCTCCAAAGCGCCTTCGATAAAGTGAAACACTCGACTCGGCAAACCTCCAAACTAAATATGGGCGAAGCCAGCTACAATTACGTCAGGGACTTCCTCACGGATCCAATGGTGGAACTCCACGCGGGGGACCTCAAACTCAAGGAGAAGCTCGACGGCACATGAACACCGCAGGGGTCGGCTGTCTCGCCACTGCTCTTCAACCTCGTCATGATCGCAGTGGCGGAGGCGCTGGCAGAGACGAACGTCCGTCATACAAGCTACGCTGACGACACCACCCTGTGGGTTGCCGGTGGTAGCGACGCCTATATCGAGAACCAGCTGCAGGCGGCGGTCAGCGCCATCGAGCAGCACCTCACGGGCACGGGATTGGTCTGCTCACCAAGTAAGCCCGCATCAAGACTGCGACCGCATCAAGATTGTCACCGCGTCGGGACAGCGAATTCCCGAGGTGACAAGAATCAGGGTATTGGGTAGGCTAATCAGCAGGAACAGCTTCAATGGCGAAACCCTGGACAAGCTCAGCGGCAAGGCAGCGGAGGCAACCCGCCTCATACACCGAGTTTCCACGCGCAGAGCGGGAATGAAAGAGGACAGCCTCGTGCGCCTCGTCCACTCCTTTGTCATAAGTCATATAATGTACGTTGCTGCCTACCACAACTCGCGAGTCACGGAAAGCAACAAGATCAACGCGCTAATACGCAAGTCTAACAAGGCGGCGCTGGGCCTCACGGGGACCACGAGCACGGCACGCTTAATTCAATTCGGCGTGCACAACACCCTCGAAGAGATCGAGGAGGCGCAGCTGACTGCACGGCTAGAGCGCCTCTCAGCAACTAAAATGGGACGCCAGATACTCAAGACCGCGGGTTACAATCCCCGAGCACGGGACCGGCAGTCGAGCGACATCGGCGAAGATGCACGGGCCCACATACGAGTGGACCCGATTTCCAAGAACGTCCACCCAGAATACAACAAGTAGCGGCCAGCGGCGCGGGCCAAGACCCTCAGCGAACAACACGCCAAGGACGAGCACGCGCGTTACGTCGACGAGGCGGGTACCAACGAGAAGGGAATTCGTCGCCGTGGCCGTCAAGGCTACCACGCGGGTACCACGACAGCGGCAGCCAGCGTGCGGTGCACGGGCGCCACGGACGCCGAGGAGGTCGCCATCGCTCTGGCGATCTCCGAGGCTGAGTGTCGCACCGTGCTCAGCGACTCAAGAACCGACGTGCGCAACTTTGCCAAGGGTCGAGTATGCGCCCTGGCTGCCGCCATCATCGGGAAGACCAAGCTTCAAGACAGAGAAGTCCGCATTAAGTGGTTCCCGGCGCACATGGACGAGTGCGCAACTACGTCCAACCACAACGAGACGGCTCAATCGGAGGCGCGTGCCCTTACCTTCCACTCCGCCGAGACCGACCGTCCGTGGTGGTTCGAGAGCAAAGACCGCCTAGCAAGCTACACGGAAATCATCAAGGCCTACCGCCTAGCTCGACGGGTAATGCCACCCCCGTGTTGGAGGCCGTGTTGCTACGGCAACTTCAAACCGTATCCACCCTCGCACCGGCAAAGGTGCACGTGTTTCACCGTGGACTATATTTGAGTGGTCTGTGCAAAGTGTGTAAAGTGGGTCTGGCAGACCAGTGGCACATCTTATGGAAATGTGTCCGGTTTCCAGACGAAGCGAAATCAAAGAATTATCTGCCGAAACTCCAAGAAGCAGTGCGCAGTAACGACAAGGACGTTAAACTTTGGGCCGTCCAGCCGGCCCGGGATACGCTCGAAAAACACAGACCAGGGGACCCGGCAACAGGGTGCGTTGGCGCTGTGCAGAGTAATAGCAAACCATTGGTCGACGCCAGGCCCGCGTTGCGGCGAGTAAAAACCGTCGTTTTGCAGGCATCAATAAAGTTATACCTAACCTAACCTACCTCCAAGCACAGAATTGCAGACAAAAAGCTAAGTTTCAAGCGCAAGATGTAAAACCCTCTTCATTATCCTCCCATCCCTGCCTTAAACGCTGCTCTGTTTTTCTGCACGGCACGGAAAGGATGCAAGTGGTGGTTTCCGCCCGAGGTTCCGTCACCGCAAACAACATGAGTTTCGCTCTGTCGTTCTCGAATTCTGAAGCAGCCGCGGACCTGCGGGTGTCTCGCTTATTCTTCACCTTCTTGAGCCGGGCGGCGTTGGAACAAATCTACCCATGGAGGTTCGTAGACGCCACGCTTCCAAGTTCCCAAGAAGAGTGCCGCGTGTGATCTGCCAGAGGTTGCCACTGTACGTTGGAGCGGAATGGTGGCCACCCTTATTTGTTCGGCGCATGCAGCCGCTTCAGTGAAGAGGCGCTCGATTCCATGCCGGCTGAAAAAATGGCGGGTACGGTGCTCAATTCCTCTTCTCCATCCTCTCGTGGGCGCTAAACTTCCAGCGTCGTTCGTGCGGGGTCGCCGCTGCTTGTCTTTTGCCTCATTGTTTCCTCTCAGACTGGTTTATACCTCGCGAACACTTGAGCCGCTAAGCGCCGATGACTTTACAGTGGAGAGCTCTTAGAGAGACAGCCCGCTTTGAGCCCTAGCGACCGCATGCTTCGTAAGCAGCTTGAGGATTCCAGTGTTTTTTGCTGGGATTTTCTATTCGTTTCGTATCGTTTTTCGGAGGAAAACCGGGACCAGAGTGCGCTGCCGGATTGTCTGCTTATCAAGAATTTTTGCCCGCGTAACGCCTGCCTTTGTGCGTAGCTTGAAATCTCGTTTCTTTTGGGGATCGTGGCCTTTCTAAAGTAATGACGATATATGTGGTTCTTCACGCGTTTAGGTATATTCATGGCAAAGTTCCTCAAGTAAAAACAACAAATTTACTGTGACATTGCGTCAGTTTGTGCGTCTTGCAGTTTAGATTAAGAATACGAAGACGTTCGAATATCCGAGGCGACAGCGCGGGGTTAAACCGGGCTCATTGTGAAAACAGCTTACGGTAGGCCGACGCATTGGCCACGAGCCCGCTTTCCAGTGGAAACAGATTTTGGCGAACTACCGACAGACCGAGGGCAATCACAAACTTCTCTTCTAAATTCTTACGTCAGGACATATTTAGGAATGGGCAAAAGGTGTAGTCACGAATTGCATGCCTTTGGGTGTGCCTAATTCTCTTACTTTTTTTCTATGTATCACCGTGCCTATGCTTTGGTTCTATGACCAAACTTACGTCACGGTGCGAGAGATGCTAGGAGCATGTAGCAGCAAGGTGCTGGCTATAGTCTAAAAAGATGAGCCAAGGAGATTTAGGGCGTGTCTTTCGGCTACCGCCTTTGCCAGAGGGGAGGCATCGCGTTCGGTTGTTGACATGTTGATCTAGGCGTCTTGCAGGGGAGTCTAAATCTTCGACTCCGCGCAGGCCCAATACAATTTCCGTCACCGCAAGGTCGAAGCCCATTCTAATTTAGGGACACAGCACATCTCTGCGAAAATTCCCCCATCTGTTTTGTAGAGATTCACCGCTTGGTACCGCGGTCGCCTAAAGCGGGTGGGTTCATCCCCAGAATACGGAAGCTTCCGCGGCTGGGCCTCGCTAAATCCTCGCCCAGAATTTTCTATACCCGGTGCTGCCCTGTATTGCAGTGCAAGCCTCTGTCGGTGAGCGAGTGGACGTCACGTCGTATCGCTTGCTTAGATTTGTTTACTTGGCTACAAGCCGTGGCTCGCAGCTTCTGCAGGTATTTTATTATCACTTTGCAGTGGGTTCTGGTGATTTGCCTTGAACGGCATTTGGTTCTTTTGTTGTTATTCAGCTGTTTTTTACTCCTATTTTCTTGTGTTTTCTGCCTATTCAGCGCAATTCCACCACCTGGTGTCCAACGCTCTTGCGTTATTTATACGGGGTTTTACGTAATGTAATTTTTAGACGAGGCCTGAAAGCAATGCGGGAGGAACGTGTTAGTAGCGCGCAAGTAGAGCCAAGTAACGCCGGAGTGAAGCTCACGGAATAATAATTCAGTGCTTGTGCCAAGAGAAAAAATTCGACCAGATGAAATCAAAGAAATGAAAGAATATAGCTAACCCACATTCAGAAGTACCGCGAAAGTTTGACCTGTTAGCTTATGAACAGAATATAGAATAGCATGAAGATGGAAGCGCAAGGCAAATTAATTAATTAGACTGAAAAGGTGTAAGGCTGGGTGGTCCAAAGCTCGTTTGAATGTGGTCTGCCCTGTTGGGAGCCATCATCTACCGACAGCACAATGCTCGGGTTTAGCAAGCACTTTAGCTCCCTTTAATTTGCGCTTCGATCGACGGACAGAATTGTATTTGCCTAAAAATATCTTGTGACTCCTTAATTGCTCAATTGATTCGTGACCGTTGTTTCTTTTATTTTCTCTTCCCTTCACTGCGCTCTTATCGTCAACAGCCAAATGGACGTCTGGAAGTTCAAACCACACTAACAAAAAAAAAGGCCTCCAATACACGCTGTGCACCCGTTTGTACGGCAACGCCAAACGAGAGCGATACAAAACAGGATTCACCAACCGCAGTTCAAGCGAGTGCCAAAAACGAAACATGACGTTTCTAATTTGTGGTTTAGCATACATAGAAGTTATTAGCTTAGAGAAAATTGGAAGATGTAGGGTTTTATCGTAGCAGGCAAACATAGGGCTTTCAGTTTCACGGTGTCTTTGTTATGCTGCAAGAATGGCCTGGAAACGTTAGCTTCATGTTATTTCTAATTGAACTGTGACTGAAAGTTACCAGTGACACCCGTTAAGATAAAACCAGCGTTGCACATTTTTTAATAGTTTCTGTACAACCCGATACATCGCAGTTTTCTGCAACCCTACTCCCTCGAATTATCCGGAAAAACGGGATTGTTTACAACTCCTCAGTCAACTAATTAAAGTACATAAAACTGAGGTGTAATTTTAGAGTTCACTTAGCGTCCAATTGAGTGTTTTTTTAATTATCTACATTAAATTGACAGCTACATATCGTGTGCTTTGTTACATATCGTGTACTTTGACAGCTACATACCGTGTGTTGGCTTTGTCCGAAAACGTAATCTCCTGACGGACTTGCCATAATCTCGGGAACCGAGCACTTTAAATCTTCTATGTAAAACATACACTGGTAAATTAAGCACAACGGCTATCTAAAAAATGAAAATTTTCGCGGCAAGCCCTGCGTTTTAGATCAGAGCAATATTTTCATCCCGTGTGCACGCATATTCTCTTGTGCGCTGAGATGTTATATGTATACACGAGAGATTTTTCTCAGCTACGAAATCCTGGTGCTGCATTTAAGTCCTCTAAATCACATCAGTTTGCATTTTTACTTTTTTTACTTCCACTGCAACAAAGCAGTTCCGTTGATCACCTGGTTAACCAGAACATGGAGGCATTTTGTTTCTGCCTCACTCGCTCGCGCGAACAAAAACAGGAGGTGGTGGCAGCCCCGTTGCCGCCATTTTCTTCATCTTCAATGAGCGGTATCTTCGCATCGACCTGGAACCAGTTAATCGCCGGTTCTTTCATCGATTAGGAAACCTTCGAACGGAGGGCGCTTCGTCAATATAGGAGGTGCCGGCTGGGCTTCGGGGCATTCTCTACTATACGTGAAAAACAAAATGACCGCAAAGGCCACATTTTTGGTGCTTTGACGATTACGGTTTCAGAACCATAAGTTCATCGAGGAGCCGAAAGCAGACCTTTTAATTCAGCCGTCTTCCAACACTTAATTTTGTGGGGTTACGGGCTCATACATGATTAACTCTTCAGTGGCTTAATGAGGAGGTTGCATAAGATGTTCTTCAGAAGTGCTCATTCAGCGAGAGACTGGACGAACGTCTTTTAACGGGTCCTCGTGGAGCATGCCGTCTAAGCACTGGTGCGCATCAGTTGATCGGTATTTAAACGGGAAGCAGGAGGAAAGTAGGAGGAAAGTGAATTGGCAGTTTGACGAGCGTGAAGGAATAAAAAGTGCCAGTCAATTGAGAAAAAAGCGCGCAGAAGCTCGCACGCTGTCTGCATGATTGTCGATAGGTTGGGTGACGGGGATCGGGAAGAGATCGGGATCAGTAAAGTACGGGGAGGAATTGAAGCGAACAAGGAGCGGCATGGGGGCAGCGAAGACGCTCTGTTGTTTTTTGTTTCGTTTTTGTTTTGTTTTTGGCTCCTAAAAAATCGTCGCTGCCACCGCCATTTCTCTGATTCGATTGCTTAGTTCCACCCGATTGCTCCTGTCATTTCTTTCGACTCCAGATGTGGCACCGTTTTTGTACTCTTCGCCTTATTGAAATGCTGATATTTTTACCACAGGGGCCGTTATTTAAGGCATTTTCTTTTTTGACCAGTCTACTAAAGAGAAATCACTTTGTGACGCTCTTGATTTCTTACCTATTATTTTTATAGCACCACAAGGGCTAAAATGAGGAACGAATATCCGGCACATGCTTTCTACGACTTTTGTTTGAGGATGCGGCTGGCAGCGTAAACTAAGGTGCATGCAGAAGAGTTTCTAACTTCTCCTAATCGCAAAGAGGGCGGCTTTCCGCACCTTCGTTCTAGACAGCCGACAATACACTGTGCAATATAGCGACAAATTAGAGGGAGAGTACGGATGTGTAAATTTAACCGTGAGAGCCGCTTTCTTAATTACCTCCACAGAACGAGATTGGGTTCATTTTAGGTCCCATCACTTGTATCTAAAAAAACAGGAGCAGCTGTTCTTTGTTGTTTCTCTAATGCCATAAATGTCTCTTTATGTGTTTCCTCTACGTGTTTGGAATTACAATCGCGCAAAAACTCGGGGTGAGTGCCTTTGCTTTGTCGGTAAGCTTTGGCTTCACCACATCGTGTTTTTCCAAGCGCATGCAGATGCCTGCCATGAATTGGAAGCTAAAAATTACAAGTCATTCCTTTCAAACGAGGTGGACGAACAGCGAAGCTGCATAAAATACACATCACACGCAGGATTTTAGAATGTACTTCTCTTCAGTTTTCTCCTCTATCACCTTGAAAGTGACTATGTATACGTAATGACGTAATAAAAATTGCAAGTACTGGAGTTTTATTCTAGTAGATATACACGGGGCTGCGTTGCCCTCCCATAGTTAAGAGTAGATGGGCATATATTTAACGTGAAGCCTTCACTGCAAACTAATGTAGCTGATTGAGCTTGAGCTGCTTGAGCTGTAATTTTTGTTCGGAAAGCTTTGATAAAACAAGAAACGGAGCCGGTTTCCAGTTCAGTTTCATTTTTGTTTGCATTTTCTTCACAACACCGATAAAAGAAACTGCAGGAAAGAGGGCCAAAAAGCTGGTCGCTAGCCAACTTGACGGAAGACGCAACTGCCTTACAAAGCAGTATGGCATATTGCAAGCAGTTCCAAAGTTTATTTTTACACATTACTAGCAATACCAAAGTAAAAAAATATTAGTTTTTTGAACGCCTCAAACACTCAAAGAAATGCTATGGCACAGGACACTCGCAGTGCAACAGAAAGAAGAAAAAAGTCATCTACTATCTGTTGTTACAGCTTTGCAGCATTTAGCTACGTGAAAAAAATATTACCATATTCAACAACATGAAAATGCGTAATTACGAAAGCGCACACGAGTACAAAAGTACAGAAATATGACACATTTAGACCACGTTGCAATCGTACGGATTGCAAACACAAAAGTAACAATCCACATTGATTTGAAAGAGAAAGTTTACAAAACGTTGCTGAGATAAAGTAGTTTCAATTGAGTAGGTGTAATGCTGCGTGGATTAATTTCTTCCAAGGTGAGTTCTTTTAAGATTCCTGGTACACGGTTTTTGACCATGTCAAAGCTGTGGTTGGTCCTACAAAACAGAATCAACCAATCATCCCTGTTCCGTAAACAATACTCAGCTTCATGGACCCTTTGCAAATTGGATAAGGATAACAAAGGTTGCAACATTGAGATGAGGCAGACGTGGTTAGGATTGGCTGTATTTACACTACTCAGAATTGAGGAAAATCAAGGACACAGCAGATGACTGTTCCAGCTCCTGCCGGGCGCCACACGGGACGTCGTCTCCGTCCTCCACGTTTAGCCACATGCCCTTCACGGAGATTCCTCTTCATAGCCGAGGTCTCACAACTTCCCCAAGGAGGGCTGCTCCGTAACAAGGCTATATTTCAGACAGCTTTTGTACCTGATCAGCAGCCTGAAGTTGCTATAATAGAAGAAACGGTGAAATCTTACAAGAGTTAAAAGGTGGTCCACAAGTGAATCATAACTTAGGGGAACTATTTGACGGAGTGACTTTCTTTGAACCGAGTAGATATTATTTATATTTTTTGTTGTACCCCAGACCAAAATGAAATAATTTACATGAGCGTAGAAAATCGCTTTAAGAACTAATAACTTGAAATTCTCAGGTAGAATATGACATGCTCGGCAGAGAGCGCCTGAAATTTTATCCAGAGAGCTCAGCAGACGGTTCTAATTCCATCACGGATGTAGGTGAAAAGTGACCTTAAGCGTTCATACTTCAGACAAGACTTCAATGGTGTTTGAGCCAATGTGAACAGAAAACTGGTAATTTAAACGTTTATGATAAGAACCAGATGCTCCTTTCCTGCCGTATATTCCCATGTATTGACAGCAGAGACTAATTTTGTAACGTTTGCGAGATGACTATGAACTAAAGAATTGTAGCACGTAAATGAGACCTGGAATAAGGATAGAGTCTCCATAGCAGCCTGTATTAATATAGTACTGGTTTAAGGGAACATTTTGTTAAAACGAGAGCTACAGAAGTTTTCTGCTGAATCGTCGTGATGAAATGGCTTTTCTGCAAGCCATTTTTTCCCTACACAGAACGCAAATCACGGAAAATTAGACATAAAAAGCTTGGCACAAAAAAACACTAGCACGGTAATAACTGCAACTCTAAATGTACAACAGCGCAGCTGTGTCACAGAGCCGCGAGTTGTTCGTAACCTTGCATTAATACATATCACCATTGCTTTTTTCCTCGGGCAACAAAAGGAAAAAAAAAATACAACAAAGAACACATTTCTATGGCTCCCATTGCAAAAGTCATATATAGTGCGAGCTAAGGCTGGTGTAGCTTGCACAATTTTGCCCCGGGACGGGGAAGGCTGTCCCCGTCGACCCACGATCGACGAAGACAGAGCGCTAACGCGAGTTTGCGTGCGATTCACCGAGACCTCCTAGCTGCGATTCCCTGCTGCTGCTACTGCTTGTAAATGTTTAAGCTTTTTACAGATTATTTATATGCATAACTTTTAATAGCTTATCGATCTGCCATTAAGCGCACAGGAGATCTTAAATACGCGGTCCAGCGTACGGATGATAGCGTTAAAATCTAGTCGAAAACAAGAGGATGAACAGATTAAAATTTTAAAAAATCCCGGCCATATTTCCAGCGCCTTTACGTTGTCAAGAACTTCATCACGACCGTCTTGAGTTCGCAATACCGGCTTCAGATATTTCACGAAAGCCTCATTGTCCTATATCAGAATCCAATTGGTTCCTATGCCTTTGATGTTTACGTTCTATCGTTAGTTTGTCACCCGTATTTTTATCGTTTACCGGAATGTGCTACCCTCTGTTATATTTTTCTGAGCCCTCCTGTCGACCGACACAACTTTTTTCCCCTTCTGGTAGTCGTCACGCAGTGTTTCTTTCATTTTTTTGGGTGGCCGCTCAGGGTTCAAGGGACTTACCCTGCCGCCGCTCATGTTCTGTTCCCTCGCTTGCTGGGACACCCAATTTCCCCGTCGCTACAACCTGCCCCTCTTGCTGTCATTTGTCCCGTCGACTCACGCGCTCAATTGTGCCTGCCTTCGCGTAAAGCAGGAGAGATGTCAACGCCGAGGCCATGATTTCGTTTTCGGGATCACGGACGTGTTTTTGCTCCGTGCACTGCGCACCTATACAAGCAGGCTCACCGTTCTCACAGAAAGGAAGCAACGGATCGCTTTTCTTTCTCACCCTTCTTTCAATCTCGGCGCACAAACTGATCACGGTCGCTTCGAATCTCGCCGCTTATGTCTGGAACGATATTGCACATCTGCACGTGGCTGCAGCTTTACCGCCTATCTCTCCGGCGCCGTTCTGTCATGGAACTGGTTGTCTTTCGAGGCAATTTCGCTTCCTCCGTAATGATGTTGCGACATCACCGGGCACGTCGCTATAGGTTCTGGTGACAAAAGAAGGTACGTTCCGGCGCTCATTGTGTTCCTTCAGGGGCTCGGCATGTTATTGCGAAATTGAACCCGTCCTTGGAAGCCAACTGCGCTGGAGAGGAGCTACGACTAAAGAAAACCCACTTAAAATTTGTGCTGAATTTTTGCTTACTGTTCGTTCAGTCCGAAAACGGCCGTTGCGGTAGAATAAACTACAAAGCTCGTTAATTCGAACTCGGTTAATTCGAACTTACGGTTAATTATAACGGACGCCCTGGTCCCGGCATAGCCCTGTATATTTCAATGGGGGAAAACTGATTGATTGATTGATTGTGGGGTTTAACGCGCCGACGCAACGCAGGCGATGAGGCGCGCCGTAGTGGAGGGCTCCGGATTAATTTTGACCACCTGGGGATATTTATCGTGCGCCGAAATCTCGTACACACGGGCGTTTTTGCTTTTCGCCTCCATCAGAAAAGCGGCCGCCGCGGCCGGGAATCGAACCCGCGACCTCGTGCTCAGCAGCGCAACGCCTTAGCCACTGAGCCACCGCGGCGGGTCAATGGGGGAAAACTGCTGATAATTCGAACGTGTCGGTATCCACAATGGTTTTATTCGAACTGGGATCCTCGGGTTTCCATCACTTCTCACAGAACAAGTAGGCCCAGAGTAATTACAATGAGTTTGCAAATCTAAACAAACCAAACGCACTAGGGATGAAAAACAACAAAACTAGAAAAAAAAAACGGAAGTAGCGCTCAGGCTACGCTGCTGCGACAGGTTATTTCGCTTCCGCAGCGTGTTCCCCGCCGGCAGCGCCAGTACTCTGGCGCGTGCCGTTGCAGGTTTTCTTTTTGAGCCGCGGTCACTGTTCTGGGCCTACGATCACGTGGCGTGCGCAACAAACCTGTAGTAGCACCTAATTCGCGATAACTAGTCTTTGTGTTCTGCCCGCGCAGTGTGGCGCGAGGTCCATTCATTCTAGCACGCTAATTCGAACTCCGCTAATTCGAACAAGTTTATGGTCCCCTTCAAGTTCGTAAATTAACGATCGTTGCAAGTTATTAGTGTAACAATGTACTATTGCCCATTTTAAGTGTGAAATATCGTTGCCCTAACCTGTAACTGCTACATGGGGCCTCTAGTTTCCATTGCATAACTGAATGCGTGCTGAATTATGTTTATTTTGGGATGCACACCTCACTGTGGCGCCATTCTTGCATTTTTTCGTTAAAAAAATCTTTGTGGCTTTAATTGGTGAGTAACAAGAATTTGATCATGTACTTAATAAACTGGTCTAAGTTGTATAACTAAAAAAATCATCAGTCATTTCCCTGTGTGTAGGTGGGCTCATCCCGTCGAGAATTCAACCCCCGCCGACAAGGACACCCCGCGCGTGCGTGAAGTGCTCTGCAGGAGCAACACCAAACATTGACCATCTACTCTGGAAATGCACGGGACTGCACGCAGGACACACCTCTTGAAAAACAAGTGGCGTCACGTGTTTGCACGACTGGCACCCGCAGTCACAGAAGCAAGTGCTCGCCTCATTGTGGGACTTCGCTCTCGCCACTGGCGTCTAGTTGGGCACCTAAACTTGTTTTGACTTGCTGTACCCGCCCCCGCTTTGTCTCAGTCACCACCCTTATGCCAGTACTATTTATTTATTTATTTATTTATTTTTTTTATTTATTTATTTATTTATTTATTTATTTATTTATTTATTTTTATTTATTTATTTATTTATTTATTTATTTATTTATTTATTTCTGAACACCACTCAGCCCGATGGGTTGTGTTATGCCCAGCTGTCTCTTCTGGACGTGCAAAGGTGTATTTAACTAAAATGAAGCAAAGTAGTTTCCCATTTCTCCACACCGTTCCACACGTTCTCACAAAAGAAAACACAAAACTACGCAGGAATCTGAGAAAATATTACAGAAAAAATGGCAAAAAAATATGGAGAAGTTCTTTTGATGCCATCAAATTTGTGCGTTTTGTCTTAATGTTTCGCGGCTAGACCGCGACGGAGACTGGCCGCTGCTGGATTTCTATTACTGCAAGCGGTAGTTTCCCGCCGGGGCTGAAGTAAAATCACGAAGGCCGCAAATAAAGTGTGAGCGGGAGATTTGAGAAGCAGAGATTGTAGGAGAGAAGGAACGTTTTTCAAGTGGTGAGTGACAGGTCTGATTGATGGGCTAACAGCCTTGGTGGTACACTTAAATATTGAGCAAAGAATTTTTGTTTTTCGCGCGCTCGTGTGCACGTGTGAGCAAGCCTTTGAAAGAAATGATGGCTTAAAGAGCAAAATAAAAAGACGAGTAAGGTACACTTGTGTGTGCGAGGGTGAAGAGGAATATTAATGTGGCTGCAACCAGAACAAGAAACCGAGATCGTGGAGGTGTGCAGGCAAGACTGGACTAAAGCAAGCTCCCTTGAAAATGCAACAAAATCTCCATACATCACTGAGTCCGGATCAGGCTCTTGTAAATCATCCGATGATACAATGGGCTACAAAGGAAACAAAAAGTCACCATTAATAGCGCAGAGGAAGAAAGGAGGAAACGAACAGAGAAAGCCAGTAATCAAAGCATGAAGGAGCGTTTTTAATTGTTCTGCAGGCTTCGAATGGAGCAAAAAAGCGGGGGATGGCTGCCGCCAGCTTCTCTGCGAAGGGTCGCCATGGAGCTCATGCATATCATGACGCTAGGAGAAAATCGGAACACCCACAAAAGGATGTATCGTGTTGTTAAGGCAACGCATGCATTGATTCCCATGTACAGGCGCCCATCGTCTTAGCTGTATCAATGCTTTACACACTGAGAGTCTCCTCCTGCCTTGGCGAAAGGTAATTTAGTCACAGCAACTGAATTGCTCTGGAGATTGAGGAGGCACTAAAGTCTGCCACACCCGTTTGCAGATCTTTTTTGTCTAATTAGGGAGATAAGCCCGACCAAATCAAATCTACCGCTCCAGCTTAGCGTGTGTACGTATGAACAGTGTGAGCGAAGGCGACGATTGAATTGACAGGTTTGAAAATTTTCGTCGGTCTATATTCGTCGCCTACTCGCTACAACTTCCGATAGACAGATAGATTTCACGAAAGTTGGCCGTTAATCCGATGCTTGTTACAGACACTTGGTTGCAGCATGTGGCGATTGTCATGACTACCAGTACGATACAAAAGCAAAATGTGTAGAGGGGTACTGGCAATAGTGGACACGCCGCATACGAAGTTGCTTGAAGAAATATCATGGATGCGACGCAGGCCCAAATTATTTACGTAGGTTTTCGGTGCTACAAGCTGGCCACGGCCACGAGATGTTGGTGATCATGAACTACAAGCCAAGGCCAAGAATTCCTCGTCGGCCTAGTCTACAGAATCTTTTGTACCAAAACATAAGCTTAATGGAATTGCAGACCTACTTAGAAAAAAAGCCTCGTTTTTAAGCATTGGCAGCGTTTATAAACCATACCCATCCATATGAAATGGCTCAACCTGCCATTTTCGATATTATGTTGTAGAAAAAGAAGTGCCCTGGTGATTAATTCGACGGTGTTGAAGTACCTTCGTGTGTGGTGTCGTGAAACCGTCAATTTTGTTCTGTATACGTTCACGCGCCTAGGAACTCTAACGTTTGGCTCCCTTTCTTTTTGTGTCAAACAAAAGCAACAACAAAATTAAAGGAACGATGCGTGCAATATAGTGGTTTTCCGTTCACGGTGATTACTGCCCACTGACGTTCATCTGGTGGAATGCGCCCTGCCAGGGCTCAAGTGCTGCCGTTTTTATATGTAGCGCTGTTCGCAGCAGCTGTCGGCGCACCGATCAGCCGCAATTAGAGACCGACACGACGCGTAATTAGATACCTCCCGGTAATTACGCCAGATTTCAGTGGCTAGTTCCTGGCGCCTTCACTCGGAGTCCAAGGTGGTGAAGGCTGAAGCCGACCGAGCCCCATGTCGAGGATGATGAAACTTTGCGTTGGCACGAAGCATAAGCAGTTTTCGCAATTATCCCGGGACGTTAACAGGCTTTCGTCCGTGCTTGTTCTTGTGAGATTAATCAAACGTAGGTTATGAGAATCGGCTGCAGAGAAGACTGCATGCAGGTGGGAAGCACCCCCATTTGTCCTACTCTACTATCCTAGTCTACTGTCCAGCAGCCATTTGTTGTTGCTACGTTAGCGTCTCGGTGCTTCACCACACGAACAAGATTCATAACAATTCATGTCCTTCGCCTTGAAGCTCTGCAAATGTGATAATTTTAACCCGGTTTCATGAAAGTTCCAGTTAAAATTTGATCCACATATTTTTACCCGAATAACACATAATGTCTGGAACGCGCATATTAGTGCATTTACGTGTAACGTTCCTCTTGTCTCCGTTGTGTTTGCCGCTCCTATTACTACTTTGAGGGACCATGAAGAAAAAATACAATTATTTTATTCGAGAGATTCAGTATTTTATATTGCCCCCAGCGATTTTCCGGCAGCAAACGATGGTTTATTCACCGCGAACGAAAACAATTTCGCGAAAATTGTGTGTTCTCCCAACGAATTGTGTGTTTCGTGACGTTTGCGATGGACGTATCCAGGTCAGGTACCTCAGCAAATGTTAGTATGCTGACTAAGGCTGCAGCGAACGGCGAAACGCCTTCAGCCGCCCTTGATGGCGCGACGATACTGCTCAGGACCGTTGGCCACACTCGCTTTTTTTAACCGAACTTGTACCTGCCTAATTTTTATTACGGTTGAAAGTAATCGTTTAGGCAAACATTTGGTATGCTCGACAAACAGTCACAGAAGACAATGCCGCTTATGCCAGTTGGACAGTCTAAGCTCAACGCGCCAGACAGCTGTGCAGCTATAACCGTCCTATTGCGCGCAGTATGCACTGGTGCTTTCAATCTTTGCGTGTGCGTTCGTAGCTTCCATTGTTTACCCCACTATTCTTACTCCTAAAAAATAATATGCATTAAATTTAAGCGAAAATAGCTCGTTCTGCAAGCTTATAAGCCCTGACTCACTTGCGTTTGCTTTTGACGGCCTCAGCCAATCGCACAGCTACGCATAATACGGTATAGGTTCTAGTGCGGGAAATGAGCTAGTGAGGTCGCATGGTCATTCTCTTTTTTTCCTAATTATATAGCTTGTTTGAGTAAGGTTTGCGTTTAAAGTGCTGTCAGTGTTATTCTAACGATGCAATCTTTCGAATGAATTGAACTTAAATTTTTTGGAAGGCCTTTTTTAATAAGGGGGGGGGGGGGGGTGGGCTGAGGCGCTGTTAAGAGTATTCAGTACCATGTACTTATGGTCCGGTGAAGATTTACGGGCTGTGTGTCTGTATGTTTTTCTTGTGCCTTCTTCCATATAACTCGTGCGCTGCAGTATACAGTGTTTCGTGCATCAATTGGAAGTGGGAACATTGCACCGCATATAAATATGGCGCCTTCATAAGCGCTTCAGCCGATATACAAGTATCCTACTCTCGATATTGGAACATTGATAAAAATGCCAGCAAAACTGACGATCTTAAACAAGTGAATTCCCTACTGATTACGGATGATTATTTCTGGAAGCCCCCAAAATAATCATTTTTACTAGAAAAGAAAGCCGGTAGGGGTAGAAGTTGGGAGGGCGATACACATATTAAAAATAGGCAACCCCGACTGTCAATACTACAGCTCGATGGCAATCTCATTTTGAAGTAATAAGTCTATTTGTAAAAGTTAAGTAGCACAGAAATAATAAAATACGGCCAAAAGAAATCTTAACAATTGCTGCAGTGTCTTTTCTCAAAAATGATTCTTCCAACACGAAAATCACTAAATAGTAACCAGATTACACTAGGCATATTGCTTGATAATAAAATGGTTTCGGTTTGCTTTGGCTAGAGAATTCAAAAAAACCATTTACTGTTCACGAAGTTGCCAGGTTACCTGGTTGATGGATCGGGAGGAGCAAACCTGGGTTCGCCGCCTTCGTCGTCAATCATTATCAGTAGCCTGGTTTGTCCACTTCAGGACGAAGGCCTGTTTCAAAAGAAAGTAAGATGAGTAACAGCTGGAAAGGGGGAAAAAATGTAAAAGCTTTAGGGCACCTCACAGTTCGGTTCTTGGTCCTGTATGGTTCTTCTCTCTACTATTATCAACGACTACTCAGTTATGTGAACCTCACTGAAGCCATTAATCAGCTGATGACTGCAACTCTCTTTACGTCTTATCACACTGCTTTAATGCCGGAGCTCTAGCAAATTTACAGTAGCACATGACGTCATAGGTTTTCAGCAATTAAGAATCACCGCCTTTATATTTGCCCCTGGTACATACCAACACAAGGACATTTCCACACTCAGTTACGTAACCAACTGGGTTTGCCGCTGACATTTCCGTCAGCTGCAATCAACCAGTTCGCGCAGATGTAGCAAACGGGCACGCGGAGAATTTTTTTTGCAGCACTTTGCGCGTCATTACACGACCCAGAAATCTTTCAGTGAAGCCCGGCATAAAACACTTTCGTGGTAGAAGAATGCCACCATACAAGTTCCATCCTATTTTCTTTGGTTCGGTATTTCGTTTACTAGCGCTATACCCCATCGATGTGCACGTGAGAATTCCTTCGGTCAACTCCAGAATTCACGCTAGCCTTTCCATCTTGCTCCGAGTGGACCTCTTGACCCCGTCGCGCGCCAGAAAGAAAGGAGAGGCGCAGCTCGGCATGTTCTATATGTCAATTCACCGATCGCTCCCGAAGAAAGTTCTGGGGGCCGAGTCCCCTAGCGACATCCATCTTTGGCGCCTTACTCGTTTGACGCACCGCCTCAGGCTAGCGAAGAGAGTCATCGTTGTATACGGCACGAGCAATGCTTTGATCCCAGGGGTTTTGTTTTTCGTAAGTGGTAGAACGTTTGCGCAAACTACAGCAGGTTCCAGCTGCTTCGCAGGGTCAGCACTCGTCCTTCATGGTCTCTTCATTTTGGTGTAATGTTTTTACTGCTCTGTTGATATGTTGCACTGCTCCAGCAATTAAACTCTACGTTAAAACATTGATCAACATTTTTAAAGTGTAGCATTACATGGCTAGGGGTTCGCGCAATTTTCTTGTGCGTGGAAAAAAACGACCTGTGGCAAAGCTAACTGTGTTGCTGGCATAGATCTCAGTCCACTGCTCCCATAGAATTCAGTCGAAAGAAAAAGATAAGCATGAAGCAACTGCAAGAAGTTATAAACACACATGCCTAATCCCCCGTTTCACTAACTTAACTTTGCAGCATGGAAGGTGGGTGAACATAACTATATTGAACAAGCTGTCAGCGCTTCTCCAAGCCATGAAGAAACTATCTGCGTAGATTTAGATTTTATAGTGTGTATTCTATGCTGGGTGTGCATTTTGTGTAAACATTGCGCAGTGATCAGCCCTGTTCTGGTATCTGTCTTGATAGTATCCAAAACACAAAAGTGCTGCCACCTCAATGCGGAACAGTACTTTGGTCCTCAAACACCAAACAAATCCATCCGAGATATGGTACCGAATGTGGAAGATTTCACGCCTTTCAGTTTACTGTCGAACAGAACTATAAATCCTAGCACGCTATGCTGGCCCGCGACTCGAGATGGCCCTCACAGTAGCGTGGTGGGGGCCAACATCAAGACATGCCGGATTGAGGGGATGCGCCATTAACAACCAATTTGCATCGCATGCGGACGGTCTGTGAGGTGGCAGAAGAGTCAGGACTTACCGCTAGCTGTCCTACAACTCGACCTTAAAAAGGCCTTCGACCAGGTGACCACTGTCAATGTGGGATAGGAGATGCAATGGTAATTGGATAAAGATCTGCTACACAGAAATAACTGCCAGCATCATCATGAATGGGGAAATCGGGCCACCAATCAACATCGGAAGGGCGGTCAGGCAGGGCTGCCCCATGACACCTATCTATTCGACTGTATATAGAACCTCTCTGCAGGATGGCAATAGCGTCCAAGTCGATCCGAGGCTTCGTCCTTGGAGACGAGAACTAAAGGTCCTGGCCTATGCGGACGATGTCGCCTTTGTGTGCTCATCGAGAGAGCAGGTGGTGGAGGTTGTTGCACTGGCCGAAGCATTTTGTCGATTCTCCGGGGCTCAGCTCAACCTTTTGAAGTCAGAGGGAGCATGGCTAGGCGAATGGCTCACCAAACCACAACAACTCTACGGAGTCCGATGGAGGGGGCCATCACCCGCTACCTTGGGGTAACCTAGAAACCCGGCACGCCATCCCCCCCCTCCCAGGTGCCAGACGAAACTGGCCAGCCTGCTGGAAGGAACTCAGAGCCCTGGAGAGCGCGATAATATTCGCCCTCTTTTCTAGGGCACATGTTTTCCACGCCATGGCATATCCGTCCATCTTGTACGCGGCCCGTGTCTCGAATATTTATGCATGCTCAGTGGCCAAGCTACACCGGTTGTTTGCGGTTTTCGTCTGGAGATCCGTATGAGCCCATGCGCCCACACTAACATTTTCTGGAGTGCCGAGGCCGGGGGTCTTGGGCTCGTTAACATGGAACTTAAACTGACTGTACAGACTATTTATGTACTTCCGAGATCCTCAGTGATAATTTCCTCCGGGCGGTTCTCCAAAGTGTAGGCGCCCTACACCTGGCCCCTATGGCTCGTAACAACAGGCAGAGCTTGCACATAGCGCCCGTGACAAAGGCTTTTACATGGAAGTGGCGGGGGCACTGACCCCCCTTGCAGTAACTCTCTCCTGGGAGTATTTCGTGCTCAGTGAAGCCAAGGAGGAAGCTCTACTGTGATTTGGTGGAGACAGACCCTCCACCCCCTTGTACTTCTCCCCACCTTTAGGCCGCCTAAAAAGTGACGTCCTACGGCGTGGTGCGGAAGCTCCCGTCCAACAAGTTCGCAAAGATTTGTTCTTCCACCTGCATACAGGGATGCTCCCAACTAAGGCAAGGCAGGAGAGCGGGGCTTCTTCCCCCCTCGAGGGGCCAACTGTCCACTTTGCGTCAGGCGGGAGGCGGGCGAGCATGTATTGCTAGAGTGCACATACTGCATCGCAATTTCTGGGAACAAGCTACAATGCGCCTTTGGCACACAATGGCAGCTCACCTGGACCAACTTAAGGTTCTTGGATGCAGACACGGAATTCCCACACTCTCCGAGATTGTATCCACGCCGTGGGGACTCCACTCGCTTTGGAGGGCAAGGGTGGAGATGCTGTTGAATGCGCTGAACACCTTGGGCCAGCGTGGAGGCATTTTGTTCAGAAGGTGCAGTGGGCAGTGGCCGCCCTTGACGGGCCTGACTCAGACTCCGAGCT